>SNQJ01S0086017.1:0-19197 GCA_010110895.2 Picea sitchensis | reverse complement strand
TCAAAATGGATAACTCACCCCAGCTCGAGGAAGAACCTTTTCACCTTGAAATACCTTACGCCCTTCCTCACGAGGAAGTGAATCAATTCAGGAGAATCACTAGAGCCTACGCCTGGCATATCGATGTGTTGTCCTTAACTCCCATCCTCCCTCAAAGAAAACAACAAAGTAGATCGGTGGTTAGCACTCCCAACAAATTTTTCATACACTCCGTCGAAGACTTAATAGATTTTTTGATTACCGAAATCTAAGAAATTCTTGATCTAATACTTGAAACGCTCGTTGCCGACGTCTCTGAGCCAAATGAATTTTCGGAAGAAGAAGAGTTCGACTCGGACTCCGAAGATATGGAGGATAATAGTGACCATGAGGAAGAAAGGGAAATCTCGCTCCAGAACAATCAGCCCTAGTTGTTCGGAGACGTCGTGGCTGTCCTTGGATGAGCACATAATATGCCCCAGCATCCAGAGAAACTACTTCCCAAATACGACCCTAAAACTTCAGGATTACTTGAAGATCACACCAAGAAGTTCATACTCATGATCAGACTTATGAACATTCAACATGAATACGTAGTATGTAGACTCTTCCCCTACACATTTGAAAATTCAGCTTCCACGTCGTATTTCAACTTGCCTACAGGGTCGATAACCAGCTAGACCAAGTTCCGGAAAGACTTTCTAGAAAAATTTGTAGAAGAAACCACCATAGGGGGCCTGATGGCTGAGTTGTTCGCAGCCACCATGAGCCCGAAAGAAAGGGTCAAGTATTTCAATCATAGATTCATGACCATATTAAACAAATTCCATCCAGTGGCAAAACCAACTAAAGAGTTATAAATCGAGGTTTACGCCAACCCACTCTTGGCATCTATTTCTATGTTTGTAAAAAGAGTCACTAAGCAAACCCTGGCGGAAAATTTTGAAGAAGCCAAAACAATAGAATTTCAGATGAAGGGATGTAAATAAGGCCAAGTCTCTCTAGTAAATAAAGAAACCCAGCACTCTCCTAGGAGAGGACTTCTTCTGACTAGGCCTCTAGGAAGACTTGTTGAACAGACTCCCGACAGAGGTAATGGTGATATAGAAGATCTACAATGCATGGTTAAGAAATTATCGAACAAAATTATAGACATTAAGAGAAATGTAGGGGAGGGAAACCAAGGCCAAAGGCCCTATAAACCTTTCTTTAAAATAAACCCACCTTTCAAAGCAATTGAACCCCCCCCCGCTAACTTGAATATCAATCTAGGGAATGTCGCATCTGATTCTTTTTGTACTTATCATCAGGAGAACCACTCCAAAAGAGACTACCCTCAATGGGTACATGCCATGAATTTAATGGCCAACTGCTTTCTAGACAAGGTCTCCCTGACTGAACAACCAAGCAGTTCGGCCACGAATATTGTTGACCAGGAAGAAGTGGGCCCACCATGAGATATAGCCATGTTGATATGGGATCCCGACCTAATCATGCCTTCTGACGAGTTGTTTGAGTCTCGGAAGAAACCCACGGAAGTTTCGGCAATACAGACTCGTAGCAAGGGACCACCTGGCTTGAAATATATTGACGTTTCCTGAGCCTCGCAAATTAAATTAACTCCCAATCGCCCGAAAACATCTTTTCCCCCCGGTAAAAATCCTATGAGCATCCATACCTAGGGATCGCCCAAACTATATTACAACATGGTCGAAGATCTGAAGAAGCTAAAGGCCAATATTTCCATTATGGACATATGCATGATCCCTCAATAGAAAGACTTTATGTTATAGGCGTTGAACTCCGTGGGAAATCCGACAGCGGGCAATGGCCCAGAGAAAAATTTGACTCACACAGACCCAGTGGGCAAACTAACTGTGAACACCTACTCGGGAGATAGAAAGGAAAAACCTTTTGTCCCATCGTTCCTCTTAACGTTTGAAGTATTTAATAGAAACCTTCACAATTGTTTGGTAGATTGTGGGGCGTCCTCCAATGTCATGCCCTTGGATGTCTACAAAAAATTAAATGTGGTTCCTCTTAAGAGCGATAAGCATGTCATACAACTGGACAGAACTCAAGTCAAGGTCATAGGAGAACTCAGAGACTTAATGATCAGAATATCGACAACCCCACATTTGTGCAAGTGATCGACATTATTGTAGTAGATATCCTAGAGGCATATGGGTTATTACTGAGTCAAGATTGGTCTAAGAAGCTAAACGGTTACTTCAGTATGGATTCGGCACACCTTTGGCTACCACTGAAGGGATACAAGAACATGAACAGAAACAATAGGGAGAGATATCTGAAACATACGATTACTGATTTAGAAACTCCTAATGAACCCTCATCCACAGATTTCCCCATACTGGGTAATTATTTCTGTGACTCCTACTTTGGAAACTTCGCTCCCCTCTTGTTCGATGTCCCTCTTTCTCAAAACTCCAAGTTGATTTTTCAAGACAAATCGTCGATACCGATAGGAGACACCCTCTTCTGCCAAAACTCAATGCTAGGACTTGCAAAACAAGAGGTCAGGGAGCAAGAAACTGATAAGGGCAACGAAAACAGTGATCCCCGTTCACAAATTTGGACCCTCTATTTTGATGGATCTAAATCTCAAGAAGGGTATGGAGCAGGATGCATCCTCATCGATTCTATTGTTAAACGTCATTTCTTGTCCTATAGGATAGAATTCGAATGCACCAACAATACTGCCCAATATGAATCTCTAGTACAAGGATTGAGGAAAGCCATAGATTTGGGAATCAAAGGATTGAGAGTTTTCGGGGACTCTGAGATTATTGTTAGACAAGTAAGAAATACTATACATTGCAATTCTCCTCATCTAAAGAGCTATCAGCAGGAGGTGCATAGGTTAATATAACACTTTGAAGCTTTTAACATCACTCTGATCCCTAGAACAAAGAATACTCTTGCTGACTCCTTGGCCACAACTGCCTCCAAGCTATCACCTTTAGAAGATTATGAAGCCTCCTGATTCACTGTGGAGCTGCTCTACAAACCATCGTTACCTAATAACATTTCCTATTGGAAGGTCTTCGAAGGATATGAACAAATCATAAGCTTCTTGACTAACCAAGACAATTTCAAGGATCTCACTATTGACGATCAAGAATTCCAAGAGTTGTCCATAGGAACCGATCCTTGGATGGGACGACCTACAGATAAATCAAAAGGTCACATGATCCCAAAAGGGATAGCCAATCTATAAAATCTTTTTGATCTCAAGGAGTGGCTTAAGGGACCCAAAAATGCAAATACTGGTAGCTCTTGTCCCCTGCATGAAACTATAAATCTTGGGACCCCAGAGAGTCCAAGGAATGTGAATCTGGGCAAGACTATGTCTAAAGAAGAGAGGAAAGATTACCTCAAATTATTCAGACAATACCAGGATGTCTTCGCGTGGTCCTATAGGGACTTGAAAACATACAATACCTGCATCATTCAACACACCATCCCTTTAAAACCGGAGTTAAAACCTTTCCAATAGAAGCTCCAAAAATATCACCCATCCCTGGAACCTCTTATGTATCAGGAGTTAAAGAAGTTGTTAGATGCCAAGATAATTTTTCAGGTTAGGCATTCTTCTTGGGTAGTTAACCTTGTCTCGGTGAGGAAGAAGTCAGGAGAGATCTACCTTTGCGTATATTTTTGGAACCTCAACAGAGCTTCAGAAAAAGACAATTACATGGTCTCGCCGATGGAGCAACTCTTGCAGACCGTGTCTGGCTCAAAGATCTTCTCTCTACTGAATGGTTTCTCAGGTTATAACCAAGTCCTTATTTCAGAGGAAGATCATTTGAAAACTACTTTCTGAACCAAGTGGGGAACCTTCGCTTACAATCACATGCCTTTTGGGTTAATTAACGCAGGAGCAACCTTCCAAAGAGCCATGGATGTGGTTTTTCAGGGACTAATCAATAAATGTGTGGTTGTGTATCTAGATGACGTAACTGTGTATTCTAATAACAAAGAAGAGCACATCCAACACTTAACTCAGATTTTCAAGAGATGTAGGAAGTAAGGTATATCCTTAAACCCTAAGAAAACTATCTTCGGTGTCGAGGAAGGTAAGTTGTTAGGTCATATTATATCTCAAGCAGGGATTCACATAGATCCGAAAAGTATTAAATCCATAGATAAACTTCCCTTACCCCATAACAAGAAAGCTATGCAGTCCTTTTTTGGGAAAATCAATTTTGTAAGAAATTTCACGCCCGACTTCATAGAAATCATCAAACCCTTACAAAATATGATTCGCAAAGATGTCAAATTTAAGTGGGATGATGGGCGGAAGGACGCCTTCAACAATATCAAGGCTACCATTTCCCGAGCCCCGGTGTTGCGAAGCCCTGATTTCAATAGAGACTTTTTCCTTTATACGTTCACCTCTGACCGATCGCTAGTTGCAGTCTTGACTCAGAAGGATGATAGCAACAACGAAGCCCCAATGTCATTTATGAGTACTAACCTTCAAGGAGTTGAGCTTAATTATCATGTTGTTGACAAACAAGCCTACGTGGTTTATAAGGCAGTAAAACACTTCCGGTCTTACATCCTCAAGAATCACACTAAAGTAATTGTGTTGCACCCTGCATTCTGATCCTTGTTTACCCAACAAGAAATGGGGGAAAGGAGAGGGAATTGGATGGCGGTAGTCTAGGAATTTGGTCTAGATATAAAACCTGCAAAACTAGTAAAAGGGTAAGGGTTGTGTAAGCTTGCAGCAGAAGCCCAAGATCAAGTAAATGAAGATCTTGGATGGGAGAACAAGATGGCACTATGGTGTAGTGAGATAGCATACATCTCCCCAAGACAATATTCTTGGTATAAATATCTTACTTATCTTCTACACCACGGGACTTGTCCCAAAAATCTCAATCCCAGAGAAAGGAGAGCCTTGAGATTATAATGTACACAGTATCATCTTGTAAATTCAGTGCTCTTTCAGATCAATTACGATGGGGTACTATTAAGATGTCTCGAATGAGGAGATGTAGACAAAGTCCTGAATGAACTCCATGATGGTCCTGTCAGGGGACATTTTGCCGGAAACACCACTGCTCATAAGATTCTGAGAGTCGGCTATTACTGGCCCACCTTGTTCAAAGATGCTCATACTTACTCTAAGAACTGTAAAACTTGTCAAATGAGCGTTGGAAAGGAGAAAAGAGCGACATTCCTGCTCCATCATGTTATCATTTCTCAGCCTTTCGAGCAGTGGGGGTTGGATATCATAGGATAAATCACACCTATCTCCTTGAAACTGCACAAGTACATTCTTACCGCCACCGACTATTTCACGATATGGATAGAGGTTGTTACTTTGACTCATGTGAACGAGAAGGTGGTGATCCAATTCATAGAAAGAAGTTGATCATGAGATTTGGTGTCCCCTTTTTTCTGGTCTTCGATAACACATCTTACTTTTCTTCAACCCTGTTGACAGAGTTTTCTATGGACAAAAGAATCATAATCAAGTACTCTGCAAATTACTACCCCGAGGGAAATGGTGTGGCTGAATCAACTAATAAAAACCTAGTAAGGATATTAAAGAAGATGGTCACATATAACCAAAGAAAATGGCATAATATACTCTGTAATGCTCTATGGGCTGATAGGGTCACGCCTAAGGAAGCCATAGGAAATTCCCCATTATTTTTGGTCTATGGGAAAGAATCCTTCCTCCCAAATGGACTCTATCTCCCGTCTCTTCAACTGGCCCAAGATTCCAATGAAGAACCCTCATCAGCCATGCAGCAAAGGATTAACACTCTGCTTATGTTGGAAGAAGAGAGAGAAAAGGCTAAGTCAAAATTCCTAGCTCACCAACAAATAGTGAAAAGATCGTTCGATAAGCATAAGGCTAAAGAAAAGAATTTTGAAGTAGGAGACCTAGTCTTGAAGTGGGATAGATAAAATGGACCTAAGGGGAAACATTCTAAGTTTCAGAATTTATGGCTTGGAACTTTCCAGGTAGCCGAGAAGATTGGAGCAGGCACTTATCGATTACAAAGCATGAGGGGAGAAACTGATGCCCTCCCAGTAAATAACCAAGCCTTAAAACAATACTTCTACTAAACAAAAAAAAAAAAATTGGGTCATGGGTCAAAGTCATAGAAAACGAAGGAGGAACAGATATTCTGCTTTCGCCTAGTGAATCGTCATTTGTTGAGCACTCAACACACCCTAAAATTCTATGTTCATTTTTTACTTTTGGGTACCACTTGATCCTTTACACTAATGGTTTTGCCTTCAGTATGAAATTGATGCATGCGCTTATTTCTTATGTTTGATGTCTGCTCTTAATCATTGAAGGGCCCTTAATAATCTACTTAGGGAATCAACACACTAAATCTTTCCCCGACACGCTCAGGATTTCGGCATCGGTAAACGTTAAAGGTGATGAAAGTCGTTTGAGGAGTTAAATTAACATCGAACACCAGTCTTCATTGCCGTCAGTAGTTGGATGTCTTCCTCTTACGATTGAAATTTGGTAGAGGTATCTCCGAAGACCAACTCATTCGGCTTCGATAGGAAAACAACAAAGTAAGAGTCGCGTAAAAATAAAGTGACAACGTCGATCGCTGACACCTGAAGAAATTTCGGCGTTGAAGAGTTACAAGATAAAGTACACATTAAAATTTTACATTTGAAATTACCAATCCCCGACGCCAGTCAAGTATAGGTAGTCGCAATATCTTCCTCCTTAGTGCTTTCGACGTGAGTAGAGCCCTTAAGTGCAATCATTACCCATCATCCAAATGCTAAATTTTATGTTCAAATATTTTAAGTAACCCTAGGTTAATAAGCCATGTCAACATCGATCAATGTCGGAAGTTCTAGAGAAAACATACCAACAATTTCACATTTACAAAAGTAACAATTATAAAATCACATAATCTGTGAAAAAAATCAGATAAAAGAGCACAGTTAATTCACATCCAAAAGGGAACATGGTGCATTCAAGAAGCCTCAAGTTTTTCATGTAACTAGAAAATTTCCTGCCAAACTTGGGATATATACGAATAGATATCGTCGACGTCTTTACTGACCGACGCGGTCACAGTGAGAATACAAAAATCTTACAACAAGATGGAAGAAATGTTAAGTGTAACTGTGGGCAACCCAAAGCAGGGGGGTCACCCATTAGGCATCTCTTTCACGCGCACCCTCTCTCGGACTGCTTCTCGCACCATGTGACGTTTCCTTTTCCTCGTTCGTCGCCATCCTCTGCACCTCGTGCAACTGCAGAATCATGTCTTGAGCTTCTCGAAGTTGTCTCTGGAGACAAACTGTGCTTCCTCTGTGACCCTGCGACATCGATACCCTCTAGTTCTTCACCGCCAACTGGCTCCGCAACTCCCTATTTTCTTGATAGAGTTCATCTATCACGAGTTGGGCTTGCTCTAACTGTTGGATGGGACTCTTAACGGGAGAACCCAGTCCTTTTACCCTCCCCTTTCGTCCCCCACTTCCTTTACTAGCGGTCTCCACAAGCCCCAACCAGTTAGTAAGCGTCGTAGACTCCTCAGCGACTGGATATACACTCAGCTTAGCTCGGGGGCGGTCTCCCAACCTTTTTCTGTGTCTTTCCTGGGCCTCCCTCTTCTCCAAGGTGTCCACTCCTCTGGGGGCACAACCCCAAACATACCTCTTTTAGGCATACTTCCCTCCACCCCAACTACCGCTAAATGCATCGGCACCTTCCCTTATCAAATCCCTATACCTCCTGTCGAAGCTTCAAAGACACTGGGAGCCAATAAGAAGGAATCCCAAGCGCATTGGGGATCGGACTTGGCATTTTGGCTACCTCGTAAACCTTGTCCTTGTTAGGGGAGGATTACATAATGCAACGACATGGTAGCTTGGATGCCTATAAGTGATAAGGACCACTGCGTTGAGTCTCGCCTGAATAAATGCACTAGATCAGCGTCACAGAGGCACAAACTCGACTTATGTGTGGAATTCCCCATAGAATTCCTAGGATTTATAGCCAAACAAAGAAACAAACCAGAGCGTGCCAAAAGAACACTTACGTTTCGTGACAAGATGCCTTGGAGACTTAGCGCGTCACAGTTTCTCGTCAGACGTAATCCAGAATGCTTAAAGCATCGCCGAATGGAGTTCCATAGAATATTCAGTACGATTGTTTCAATTTCTTTAAAACTCCCTGACTTCCATTATTGACGAATGATAGTTGACACACTTGGTAATACAGGTTATGGAAGCATTTAACAACTTCCTTACTACAATACCCGACCTTCTGGGAGAATACACACACACGCTCAAATTTGGCATCTTTTTCCAGTCCCAAAGGTCGAGCAGCCACTATGACGGTTCCGATGCACGTATCCGTCGTACTCGATTTACCACGCTAAGGCGCAACGACCTGACTCATTTAAACTAAATAAGAATGGCGGCATGGATGGAAGACATCACAGGTAATTCAAAAGAGCAACCGAGATCACGTAGGTATTGGATGGTTGAGAATGACGACCTTCACAGGTATGCACCGATCCATTATGTTTGTTAGTACCTTATGTCATATCTCTTGATCGTTAAACTATCTCCAATCTGCTTGCAAGAACAATTCCCTAATCTTTGAACAAATCTTGCTCCGCAATCTCACTGATAAACCTAAAAGAAACACCGAAGCAGAATCGATAGAGTAATGAAGAAAGAAGTTCTCCTCGAGTTTGGTACCCTCGATAATTTCATTGATCTGAGCAACGTGGTCAAGCTACATGTCGAACAAGATGCACTATGGACCGAAGAGTTTGCGAAAATAGCCGATGTGAAGTCAAGGCAAGTACGATAATTCACCAAACATACGATAAGAGCCCAAACCATGCCACAATAGTTGAACTTTAGTTTAGTAGAGTACCAAGTGCAGGCAGTAGACATCAGGGGAATATACGTGACCCCGATGGAACAGCATAGATTTCCATGGGCTCAAACTTGTGTGAAATTATTTGTCAGTTGGACTGAATACGAGAGAAGACATCCTTTCCAAGAAGTATCTCAAGACGACTATTAAAGAAGTTGTTAGAAGATAATGCCATGTGGTGATTTATGTTTTGTTTAAACTGTAATTAGCTGTTAGTTTTGGTTAGAACTCTATATTATAAATAAAGACATCGGTCAATTAACAATTGTCGATGGCTGTTGTAAGAACTCTTTTTTTTTAGCTATTAAGAATTATTTTGAGACTACTATGAATGGAGAAGTCCTTCTAGACCAAAGACAAACTATTTTCATCAGATGTATGTGATTGGACCTGGAGAAGAACTACTTCCTATCTTGTTTAATGAATGATGCAGTAATGAGTAAGAGCAATTAATTATGTTGTCAAGTTATCTGGTGCAATGACTTGATGTTCTTTGCTTTAATGATGAAGATAAATCGTTGTGTTGTTATGTAATGAATGGTTATGGTAGATGAATTATTTCTCTTGTCATTATCTTGTTACATATGTGTTTTTCTTTATGATAGTTAGTTTCTCAAACAGTGATTGGATGCTCACATGGTTAATGTATTAGTACTAGGCATGTGGTATAGAGTAATTGTCTGCATGTTGAGCAACGGTTA
Organism: Picea sitchensis; assembly: GCA_010110895.2. Classification (NCBI taxonomy): domain Eukaryota; kingdom Viridiplantae; phylum Streptophyta; class Pinopsida; order Pinales; family Pinaceae; genus Picea; species Picea sitchensis. The sequence continues at coordinate 9,600 of SNQJ01S0086017.1, read as the reverse complement.
TCCCAATCTTAACCTCTTCCCAGGAGTTAAAACTTTATCCTCTTAATTGTCAGGTTGGCTTATGCTAGCTTGCATCTCTCATATCAGTCCCACCCAAGAGAAAATATAGAAGAAAATAGTCCTAACTGAAGGAAGAGCCTTCACAAAGAAACACAAAGCCCATCGATAAATTGGTCGGATCGCAAGATCTGGAGAACCATTCCATTTTAAACGTTGCAGAGTCTAATTGGGCCTCAGTGGCAGGTTTGGTTCCTGTTGTTGATACAATGGATTTAGGTCTCGTCAACAACCTGCAAATAATTGACAGCCTTTCCTGTAGCACTTTTTCACCTCCATTACTGATATTTCTCCGACAATAACTTCTCTAGGAATTCCGCGGACTTTCCTTGGGTTTCCTTCCTCATCCAGGCAAGTGAATTCCTTGTTACAAAAGTCTAATATGGCATGGTGTTGGTCCAACCCATCCATCCCAATTAGAAAATCATAGGAACCTAAAGGCAAAATGTTCAATTCAACCCTTGTGCTCAGTCCATTCATGTCCACTAGACAAGACTTAACCAATTTGGTAACCTTTCTCTTGTTTCCTATAGCCAGCTGCACTAACCAAGATTTTCCATCTTTGCTTCTTGACAATTGTAAACTTTCCACCACTCTAGGATCTATATAACTATGGCTAGCCCCTAAATCAATTAAAATAGTAAAGGCATGGTTGTTGATCATACCTTCCACTTCAATCATATGTGAGTGATATTCAGCTTGTTTGTTGTCCAGGGTTGCATAGATAGTTGGTATTCTACTACCCATGTCTTCCACTGTTTCATTTTGCTAAACATTATGGAGAGCTCTCACTTTCCCATTTTTGTGGGGACAATCTATGTACTTGTGGTTTCCCTGACAGCCCCAACACTAAATGGGCATTTTCATTGGCCTTTGTCCCCCTACTTCAGTCATTCTCTTCTCTCTAAAAGATGGTTGTCCTTGAGGACTGTTTCTGAAAAAGGGAGGTTTTTTCCCCTTCTACCTATGTTGTTTCTTGAACTTCTTCTTCTGGTCATCCCAAGCCTTCCGAAAAGTGGGCTATTCTCTTTGCTGCTCATATAAGCATTTTGATTTTCTTGTACTTTCTTCCATAGTTGTAGGATCATCATACTGGATCTTGTCACCAATGGAAGATGGCAGACCACTCAGATACCTTTGAATTTTGGCAGTCTCATCTTTGATGAACAGAACATACTTCAGCAATTCCAAAAACCTTTGTTCATATTCATCAATAGACATGTTACCCATCTTGAGTTCAAAGAATTCTTTCATCTTTCTATCATAGTATCTTTTAGTCAAGGATTTATTTTCGAAATACTTCTTGAATTCTTTCCAAGTAACATTCTTCTCTTTAATGTGTTGCACCTGCACAAGTTTATCCCACCACATGGATGCCTTTCCTTTCAATTGATACATTGCAATTCTTTCTTCCGCATGAGAGGAATAATTCTGCAATTGGATGTATTTCCTCATGCCAATCATCCTCAACATCTTCCTCCTTCTGGTGCTCTCCATCAAACGTTGGAGGTTTAATCTTGTTCATTTCTCCCTTTAGTTCATCCACTCCAGATCTCCTATGCTTTCTAGTAGGAGATGGGCTTGAACTATTGTGTGCCTCCTTATTGGATTGCTTCGGGGAGTGACGAGGATGCCTACTAATGCTTCTTGATCTTCTTTTCCTCTCATGGGGGGTGTGACTCCTTGTTTTGCTTGAGTCACTCTCCTTATCTAACTTCCTTTTGATTCTCTCCGGACTCTACATCAACTTTAAGTTGAATTCTCCTTGTCGATCCTTGGCTTTCATGAGATTTTTGTTATCATCTCGGTGAGTCTGGGCCTCTTTCTACAATATTTCAATGATTTTCATCATATTCCCTTCCTTATCTATCTCTCCTCCATGTCCATTGGATTTCGATCCTTCCACTCCCAAATGGGCATCCATTCCTTTTACTTCATTCTCTGAACTGGAAGCATTATGTGCCTCCATTTCTTTGCACGCAGTGGCAATTCGGTTCAGTTCTAAAAATCATTGACTCTGCAAACACAGTCTGTTGTCAACTGGAATTTTTCAATCCATCATTCCTTAACAAATCCCACAGCATTCATAAACTAATCTGATTTAAGAAAACGTTCACATTTCATTTTCTTTCCGAGCTCTTCTCTACTCTGTAATAATTTTCAAGCACTAGCCCTTTTCTCTTAGTCCTCAACACACGTGATCACAGTCGTGACCAAGTGCTAGGTCAAAAGGTGCTTACTCGGGCCTTCAGTTTTCAAAAAATTTCAAAGCGCCCCCAAAAATCTCTCGAAGTTCAAATTACCGAACTCGTGAAGTAGGGTGGATCAATGGTCCACATCTACCTAGCATCCAACGACTGATACACAATGTGGAATTCCGCCATTGGAGTTTTGGTAATTCAGAGCTTCAGAGCTTCAGAACTTCGTAAGTTCAGAGCTTTGGGACTTTGGAAGTTCTCACACTTGCTTCCTTCCCATATTTCAAATTCTGAAATTTCAAACTTCTTACCCCCGGGTCGACATAGTAAAAATGTCACCAACCCCGGTGGTGGCATGTGGCATGCCTAGGAAGGTCCATGTCACCCTTGGCAATGTCATTCGGCCCCACCACGTCTACTCTTTTGCTTCGGAAGTTTGTGCATCAACACGTCCTACTTCTTCTGATCGTTGAACTCCAAAATTACGATCTTCTCTTACGCTTGATCCAACGGCCAAGCTCTTTTCCTCTGATCTACGATGTAGATTTCCTTCAGGACTTCGGAGCTTCGGGATTCGGAAGTTTGTGCATCAGTGCATCCCACTTCTATCGATTTCCAAACTCTAAAAGGCTTCCAGGATAACCCTCCTACACCTTCTCCAGATATGATGGTCATAAAGGATTTCCCTTCCTTTCGAACAGATCCTATGGTCCCAACACCACTAGTGTTGTGATCTCTCTCCATGTGGCCAAATACCACGTCTATTATGGTTTTATAATACCGCTACCCCTCCTGAGCTTTGTAACACGACCAAATAACCTCTTGGCACTCAGGAACGTTCTGAGGTTCAAAATTGGTTCTTCCAGACACAATTTCCACTTGAAACCTTGGTCCTCATGATCACTTAACCAGCCCATTGAGGCTCAGTGCTGAAAATGTTGGCTCTGATACCAATTTTTAATGTCCTTGGCCATCAACACCATTGTCGGGAAAAGCTACCAAAACACCTTGTCTTCAACAGACATGCTCTGATACCAATTTGTAACTTCCTCGACCATCAACACAGGTTGAGTAATGCTACTACGTGGAACATTCACACACACACACACACACACACACACACACACACACACACATAACATGCATTTTAATCGAAATAAAACACATAACACAGATTTATTATTACCATTCAAATTCAAAAGGGATTAACAGTAAATCCACATGCAATGGAACACATCATACCTTTACCAGTAGCACAAACATGTATAACATACATAATTAGGCACATAAATGATACTTATCTTTTAGCTAGAGTAAATCCACCAACTACGTGCAGACCTTCTACAAACCTCCCAGCCAAATACTATGATGCTCATCACACTCAGCAGTGGGTCACCCCCGAGCTCAGACTAAACTCCACCCAAGGCAAGGGAATCCTACACTAGGTTGAGGTTACAGGAAACTACACAGTGCAACTGGAAGGATTCTCTTCAGGAGCCTTCTTACACCCACTACTCATGGAAGCTCATTCCCCACATGCCTATTCCACCCTGGGAATATGCACCTTCACTGTTCCATAGTCCATCGGTTGCTCCACTTCCCTTCTCAGGGTCTCGGCAACAGGTCGGATCAGGAATTCTTAGAGCTACGTAGCTAGTGTTGGACTCTCTCTAGGAGAAAACCACTTCCCAGCAAAATCTCTCACCTAGAGAGAGCTGCTCACAGGCCTAACAACCTGCCTCTTCAACCACGGGCCTGACAACCCACTTCTTCAACCACTTTCGACTCAGTTCCATCAAGTTATGGGTGACAACAAAAGAAACAGGGAAAACAGTTATGAACACCCAAAATGGTAACAAACGAACACTAATACATAGCAAGGCTCAGGCGGTTACAGGATGCATCGGGCTTCTCAGGAAGGCAACACAGGACAACTTCACGGTTTCTGTTTTTAGAGATGCCTATGGGTATGTAGAGGTCAATCACCGAGCTAAACGGAATTCACAGAGGATGGGGAATGGTAAGCGAACCCCCAACTTGAGCTGACGCTTCAGCTTTAGCTGCATGCACCCAGGTCGACACTTGTCTTCCTGGAGCTGCATGTGCTCCACTTTGCATGCATCCCCTTTCCAGGAACTTAGGATAACTGGGTTTAATTTCCCCCCCACTTTAATACTTTCATTCTTTTAGGAATATATTATAATATTCCTTTTTGGGTTAATCCCCCTAGCTTATCTCCCTTCTTTCCTAACCTCTCAGTCCCATCCCTTTCCTTACCTATCCTTGTGGAAGCTTAGTCCCCCATCACTCTTTCTTCATGGTTAGTCTGCACGTAGCGATGTTTATATTTTATTAATGATCTACATAATTACATATACAAAATCAGGCTCCTGGCCTTCAACACCTAGGCTTTGCGGCCTTGTAAAAACATAAGCCCACCAGCTTATCAACACTCGCCTCACCAACCTACAAAACATGTTTACAATTCATAAATACAACTGGCGCTCGTCCTTGGGGATATTACACCTTGGTCACATCATATCCAAAAAATGAGTCAAGGTAGACCCCAAGAAAATCAAGGCAATCACAGAATGGCCTAAACCCAAAAACATATCCAAGTTAAGATAATTTCTAGGATTAGCAGGATATTATCGAAGATTAATCAAGAATTGTGCTCATTTAACCACCTTCCTAACAAATCTCCTTAAGAAAAACTCTTTCCAATGGAATTTGGAAGCACAAAAATGTTTTGAAAACTTAAAAAACATTATTCCACAACCCTGGTATTAGCAACACCTGACTTCTCCAAACCTTTCATCATCGAGTGTGATGCATCAAGTTTTGGAATTGGAAAGGTATTGATCCAAGATGGGCATCCAATAGATTTTAAGAGCATGAAACTAAATAAAATAGAATGCTTACAATCCACTTACAACAAGGAAATGCTTTCCATCATGCATGCATTAACAAAATGGCACCAATATCTATTGGGAAGTAATTTCTTGATACAGAGAGATCATAACAGTCTCTAGTACTTGTTACAACAAAAAACATTATCAACCGAACAAAAAAAGTGGATAGAAAAAATTGCCACGTTTGAAATGGAAATTCTACATAAAAGAGGAAAATACAACATCGTGGTTGATGCCCTATTATGAAAAGATGAAGAAACACAATTTTTTGCAATATCGATAGCCATTCCAGAATGGTTGGATGAAATCTGAACCTAGTATGCAAAAAACCCAGAGACTTGCTCTATAATCAACAATTTAAATCAATACCCTAAGTTTGAATGGAAGAATCACATCTTATGGTATAAAGGAAGAATCTACTTAAATACCAACTCAAGATTTAAATCCAGGGTTATTCAAGAATCTCATGATTTCCCGACTACAGGTCACGTCGGATTTTTCAAAACATATTATAATGCAAGAAGATCATTTTTTTGGAAAGGGATGAATGCAGATATTTGAAAATATGTAGCAGAATGTGGTCTCTATCAAAGGAACAAGAATGAAAATGTGTCGACCCCTGGGTTACTCCACCTGTTACACATTCCCAACAAAAAATGGGAAGAAATTTCAATGGATTTCATTGAAGGACTACCCATATCCAATAGAAAAGATAAAATATTAGTAGTAGTAAACAGACTAACCAAGTATGCACACTTTAATGGAGTAAGGAAAACAGATTCAACAAAACAAACAGCTGAAATATTCTATAAAAATATTTACAAACTACATGGGTTCCCTAAGGTTATCGTCAGCGATATAGATGCCAAATTTAAAGGGAATTTTTGGAGAGAATTTTGCAAACAGATCGGAACCTCTCTTAATATGAGCTCAGCTTACCACCCTCAAACAGATTGTCAAACAGAAGTTGTCAATAAATATTTAGAAACCTAATTTGTTGTTTTATCTCCGAAAAAAAAAATGGTTTCAATGGTTGCATCTTGTTGAGTGGTGGTATAATTACATTTATCACACATCAGCTAAAATGACACCATTCCAACCTCTTTATAGTTAGGAACCCCCATCTTGGAAGGAGTTGTCCACTAGCCACATAAAATTTGTGTCAATAAAAGACCATTTAGACAAAAGTTAGAAAATTGTTTAGTTACTCAAAGAAAACTTAATAGTTGCAAGGAATCGAATGAAGCAAAAAGCTGATCAAAATCGAACAAAAAGAGAGTTTGAAGTAGGAGAATGGATATTTGTGAGACTTCAACGTTACAAACAGTTATCCCTTAAACAACATGGGAAGAATAAATTGGCTCCAAAATTTTATGGACCATATCAAATAAATAGAAAAATCATTCACGTAGCTTCAGTTGGATGAGGAAGGAAGAAAAATCATTCATGTATCATTTCTAAAGAGAGTCTTGGGGCAATAGAAAAAGGCGCAAACTATGCTTCCTATGTTGGATGAGGAAGGAAGAATCATTTTAGAGCCCGAAGCCATTATCGCCACCCGGGAAAAGAGATTATGTTCTCAAGTAATCAAGGAATATCTAATTAAATGGAAAAATCTACCGAAAGAAGACTCAGCATGGGAGTTAGATCACTTTCTCCAGTCACATCCTTCCTTGCCATTTCTTTGAGGACAAAGAAAAATTTAAGGGAAGGGAAATGTTACAATAAATAAATAATGTAATATAAAGACATTAAAATAATAAATAAAGTAAAATAAAACATTAATGTAATAAAAGGTCGTGACTCTTCATAAAAACCATAAAGGGCATATATATAGGCAAGCCCTATCTTTGTAACATCATTATTTTTTACAATCAATTATTATTATATATCTTATTATGGATTTAGATTGAAGTTGTTCATTAAGAAACCCTTGTGTTTGTCACAAATAAACCGAACCTAGGGTCTTACAACCTATGCACAGCACCAACAGGACCTTTATAGACTCAAAATGTTGTCGACTCGATATCGAATGACGTCGTTAAGAAGTTGATCTTGTCGACTAAGGACCGACTTACGTTACAATGGAAGAGGGGATTGCATGCCTTAAAGACTCGCGTTTAACCCACTCCTTTAGTTTGATTTAATGTTTTACTCAATTAACTCAATTGTACACTTGACTCAATTAGGTCACTTCCACAACATTTCATTTTTAATTTTTCAACTTCAAAAACTGACTCAACTATAGACTGGACTACTCAAATTGTCCTTCATTATTTGGAACTTCACCAATATGACTCCAAATACTTGAAACTCTTCGACTTAACACTCTTTACCCACATTATTACAATCGTTTGACACCATAACCTTTATACTTCATGATATATCACCAATTCTCAAATTTACCAAAGAAAGGATGTGTAACTTATCTTTACATTGAAGTTTCTTACTTCTCTACGACCACCATAAATATCAACATGCAGTTTTTAGTGGGATGGTTGATTTCATGTCCAAGATTTGATTCTCTTGATATCTTCTGTGTAAGCGTTGGAGTAAAAACCTCGATAAGGGAGGCACCAGGGGGTAGAGAATTACAAAGCAACATAGGGACTTGGGTACCTCCATTCTTGTTGACAAAGTTGTGCTCATCTGAAAAGAGCGACTCGTTTGGATTTCACTTCAACTTCCCCATCAATATTCAACATTTTCATCTACCGTCACATCACTCTTTTATTTGTAAACAAAATATAGAATACAATCCAAATTGCAACATTCCTCAAAAAATCATTTAACCAAATCAAGTTTTCTGCAATTTCTTTCAAAAATATTAGCAACCAATGTCAGTATGTGACCCATCCTTAACAATAATGCACAACTATACCACTAAATAATCTCCACATAGTTGTACTTGTACTTGTATGAGATTGGTTCAAACATTATGCTTTCATCGACTCATTAATATCCATTACCTACCACAACGTTGCACTCACTATGGCTACTATGGACTACTTGATCAATCAGAGAACTAATAGACCAATAGTAGCCAAATTGAGAACAACTGGCCATAACAATTAAACAAGGGAGTGGGCTAACTAGGGAGCAATCTTCCCTGCAGAGTTACTTTTTCGTCAAGTTCTCTGATGGCTTGCTTTTAAATTTCCAGTCAATCCAGAACTTTGATCTATTTTATGAGCATCTGAGTTGGTTTAAAATAGGGCAAAACCCTGAGAATAAGGTTCTGAAATGCATGGAAATTTGATCCAAGAAAAATTCAAACTACCCCTGAAAATCTGACTGAATTCAAGCCCATTATTTTTTTCCTGAAAAGCAGAGCTCGGGAGGGAAGATTGCTCCCGAGTTAGCCTACTCCTTAAACAAATTCTTCCACCGTGTCCCTTTTTCAAACCAGACACTGACATCTATGATCAGTTTAATCACATTGAAAAGTACACCAAATGCATAAAAAATAACTATCTATTTTTCCAGTACAAGGAATCATTGTTTGTATTCATAAGATACTCAATATAAATACCTGGAAATAAAACAGCTGATAGACCGGACTGCACACACTATAAGTGAAGAAAATCCCCTAGCTATTGTCATCATTGTTTCATTGGAGCTCCAGTAACCTTCTCACTACTTCTGGGAAATAGCAGAAATTCACGAGTCGTCGGTTAAGGGTAGGGAATAACCTCAAAAGAAGCATTGTCTTCATATTTAATTAGTGCAATGACAAATCCGCTTGACAATCTCAGGTCAAATTCGGTGTCCGGAGTCCATGAAAGGGTTGATTCCATGACTTCTTGAATCAAAATTTGGGACTACCACACAATCTCCTCAGATGATAATCACGATTTTCCAGACACAGTTCGAAGTCTGGTGTTGAAGAATTTATTCATTTTTGTCTTCTAAAATATGATCTTGGTCCAGCCACAGTTTGATCCAGCAACAAGAATGGATTTTGGAGAACAATTGATTAATCCCACTGCACTGTTCTCTTTCAGAAAGAATTTTAATCTCTTGTCATGATACACTCACTAGCAATTATTTTTGCATGTTCGATTATACTTGAATGATCTTGACGAAGGTATGAAGATATATTCTTATGTACTGCATCTTCCTTCCACATGGAGATACTTAATGTTAATCCAATCTTATTTTCAAATACTACACCTTACTAGTAATTCCCAGGATATCTCATGTCATAAATAGTAATTCCCATGATGCTATAGCTCAGTAGTATTTAGGATTTGAAATATAAATTGAATCAAAGTCATTTCAAAACTAGTAGGGCAGCTCTTAATTATCATGATTCATCATTACCGGATGCCATTTCAATATTGGTAGATAAGTATTTCATTCTCACGATTCTGCATTATTTGTTGCCACGACTATTATAGGAGACAACATGCCATTGTAAGTGGGTAGGTTAT
>SNQJ01S0086016.1:30479-41830 GCA_010110895.2 Picea sitchensis | reverse complement strand
TTTATCTCCTCCAACCTATTCCAAAGGTTTCTCCTAGGAACCATGTCAAAATCTTTTCTAAAGTCAACAAAACAACAAAAAAGATTGGTTTTAGTATTGCGGAACTCCTATGTAATGATCCTAAAGGTAACAAGATGGTCCACAGTTGAATGATATCTCCGAAACCCAGCCTGGCCTTTATCTCTTTTAGCGTGACTTTCTAGCCAAAGGATAATCTTCTTTTCCAAAATAATTCCATAAATTTTGGTTAAAATCGGGCTAATCATAATGGTCCTATAATTAGAGTGAATGTTTCTATCCCCATTTTTTAAAATAGAAACAATGAGGCTTTGCGTTTAGGGTTTAGGGAAGCCCTGCTTAACTGCTAAATTGAAGAGCTTGTGTAAGTGAGGGATAAGGATACGCCCTTCGAATTTAAAAATTTCAGCTTGGTAGTCTTCAATGTCCTTAGCTTTCCCATTTGCAAGCTACTTAACCCCGAACTCTATGTCATCTTAAGAAAAAGCTTCTTCCTCTGTAGGAACTATAGGAATGGTGTCCATGGCATTAGGGAACTCGTTAAGACTTTTAAGGTAGAAATTCTAGTCCCTTAAGGGAATCATATAATTTTCTTTAATATTTTGGTTTAGAATTTGGCTCCAGAACTTCTTAGGATCCAACTTAGATAGTTGTAAAAGTTGTTCTTGCCTTTTATTGATATAGTACCGTTTTCCCTTTTATTTAGGGATTTGTACGTATTGATCTTGTCGAGTTTTAAGGACTCGTTAGAAGCATCCCTAATGGCTTTCCTAGCAATTTTACATTCTTTATCATACCAGGGGTTGGTCGTTCTATTATTCTTTTTACAAGACATCTCGAAAGAGAACTTGTTAATAGAAGTGGAAAGGGTAGTTGTAAAATTATGATAGAGTTCTTCAATGTTGTCCTTATAAGTTAGGATATGTAATTTACTATTTAAATCCTTTAAGAAAAGGTCAAATTTACTTTTGTCAAAGTGCAATTGCCTTTGATTATCAAAATTCTCTTCAATGGCACTCATGTGCATGCAAAAGTTTAGAGTTAGGGTTAAAGGTTTATGATCAGAGTCATCTTCATGGTCATTTAAAAGGTCAAAAGTTGTTATTTGATTGGAAACAAGGATATCAAATATCACATAATCTACGACACTACTACCTAGCCCATGAATACAAGTCATCTGGTTGGAGTTTGGCCACTTCATTACTCGATTGCAAATTATTAGGTCTTGAGAGATGTAGAGCTTGACCAACTTAGTACCAAACAAATTCTCAATTAGGTCTTCAGATCTTCTTTTGTATCTATTAGATAAAACAAGGTCCCCATTTAGCCATAAAGGATTATGGTTGGAATCAATGCTTAAAAGAGTAGCTTGTTTGGTTGTAGTCCTACCATTAAAGTCTCTTAGCAAGAGGATATTACCTTTATTTTTCAAATTATAAATATCTTGTTCTAAATTATAGGGACAATTGCTATCTAGATTGTTTTTCTTATAAAAAGTAGAATTAATAGGTGCAAAATAGCAAATTGTTATATACATCTTCTTAGCATTGGTGTCTGAAATTTCTATCCAAATTTCTTCTTAGGCTTAAATCAAATATATTTTTTTCAAAGGTGCACAACATTCCAAACTCGACGCTGATTTTGTGTAGAGTGCAACGTGTAACTAAAGGTCGTTACAGATACGTCTGTTTGAACTGTGGTAGATAAATTTGTGGAGTTATGCCCTGTGCAACGTGTAACAAAAGGTCGTTGCAGATACGCCTGCTTGAACGCGTGTAATAAAAATTTCCCACTTAAAATGAAATCTAAATCTAACAATCAGATTGTTCATCATAAAATATTTTAACAATCAAATACAAAAAAGTAAGAGACATTCAATTAATTACTAAAAACTGTGAAATTAGGAGGTAGACTTATTTTGAAGTTTCAACCTTGCAAGTCCCGTGTTCACTTCCTTTTATTAAAAAAAAGAGATTGCTCCATTGTATATGTTCTATTTTAATTTTGAAAAGTGTAAACACAGATTTTGTTGTTATCAAATTTTAACTCTTCCTAGGATTGGTTTTTTCGTCTCATTTATTATGGACTTCGCTACATGTCTTTTTAACAGGAGATTGTGTTTTATCGTACAAGAGATTTGTTAATCAAATTACTGAATGGACGGAGTTTTTTTGTTTCACAAATAAGAAGTCTCATAAATTATTATTATTAGTTTTTTTACATACATACATAAATAAAAATAAATAGCAAATAAATCTGACCGTGGCCAACTCCCCCAATTTTCATCATCTACAAATCAAATCTACTTTACCAACATCCAGCAACTAATGCATTTTGTTGGGCATATAGTATGCACGCGCCAACTAGCTTATATTCCTCATAAGTAAACCTTAATTTCCAAGATAAATCCTAATTATTAGTGCAGTAATATTGATTAACAACAGCGATGCATGTTAGTATGTTTTAATATCGATCCAATAACATCAAGGTCATTCTTAAAGGAATGTATTCATATACTAAAATAGATAATAAAAAATAATGAAGTAGAATTTAGAATGTGCATTTTCATGCACTAGAATCGATGATGTTCTACCATATCGATATTAGCCTCATTCCGTGTTGAGTGTTTTAGGTGTCCATACAATTATGCAACATTGAGAGATGAGTCATAAAATATAACACATATATAATAATTGAGATGATTGTGATGTTTTCACAAATTCCTAGTATTATTGAAAATATGATTAAGTGTTGCAATCAATGAACCAAATTATAAATAAAGGTATTCAATTAGGAGTTTTTCAAAAGCATAGTTAACAAATATAATCAATCAAAGATCATTTTTCAATCTTTTTATATAATCATGGTGGTTAAGGGTCTTTTTCACCAAATAACCATGCGAACAATGCTATTGTTGTGGTCTAGCCAATAGGCCAATTATTTCTTGTCAAATAAAATTGGCCAATTATTTCTTGTCAAATAAAATTGGTTAAGCCACACAATCAACCATGCTTCATTCTAAAAACTATTCAAACATAACTAATCCACATTCAATAGACTCTTCAACTTGCACAAAATGAAGCATCATTCAAAGGGAGAACTTATATTACCCATCTAATATACCAATTAAGGAAGGACAATTTTATGAGTCGATCGTGAAATAAGAACTAAAGCACAAGGATGAGAAAGTGAGAGAATGTGTCCTTCAAAATTGTGCATGTATTTGTACTATCATTGAAGGGTCATATCAAATTAACATCATTCAAGGGATGATTTTAAGCTTGCATGATGGAAATCAACTTTTCCTAACTTAAATGTGTTTGGATTACTGAGGGAGGGGGGAGGGGGTGAATCCGTAATGAGGAATTATACCACTTTTTAACCACAATTTATATTCCTTTAACTTATTCAACCATGTTCGCCAGTTCATCATCAATATATTATTGTATCATAAGCATTAACATCCATCAGTGCATAATAAACAATAATGAACACATCCACACAATACACAATACACCAATATTTACATGGAAACTCAATGCGAGAGAAATCCACATAATGTTTTTCTTATATGTCAAGACTTGCATTCAAGGAAGCACCAACTTCCAATTCTCTGGCTCCAACCAGAAGGAGGCTCCAACCCCCTATTTTTTCAGACTCCAACCTCAAGGAAGCTCCACCTCCCTAATTGTCTGGCTCCAACCAGAAGGAGGCTCCAACCCCCTGAGTTCTTCGGCTACAACCCTCTAGTTCTTAGGCTCCAACCTAAAGGAAGCTCCAACTCCCTGATTCTTCGGCTCCAACTGGAAGGAGGATACAACCTCTTTTCCTTCCCCTGTCCTGTCGCCCTGAAATATAAATGAAAAATGTGAACAACATGTCACTGTCACTAAATCAATCACTTTCATTGTCACTCTGTCACTGTCAACCTATACCAACACTCTGTCACAACCTGTACCATCCTTCTTCAATTATTTCCTTCAGATCTGCGACCTGTCTATAATGCAACATGCGGGTATCTATGCATTTCTTAACTGCAACTCGCGGATGTATGCATCTATCGTCACTGCAACTCGCGGACTACCACAAAATCTCACAGTCTTACTGTCACTATATCTTATTCTGTCAAACTGTAACTGTGAAACCTGTCAAGTCAACCTGTAACATGTACCAAACAACCTGTACCAACAATTTGTAACAATAATCTCATCAACCAAACTAGATCCAATCACTAGGACCAATCACCAAAACAACTCTCAACCATAAACACAATATCACCAAGATGTGCATCAAACAAAACTACTCATAACAACTCACAACCATCACCCACACATGCCTCTACAAAGCATGTACCAATCACATCCAAGTACAAACCTATACCACAAGCAAGTACATCAACCATGCACAAGAACATACACCAAGCTAACCAACGAAGAACCTCTAATATCATAACATCCATAAACTAAAAACCATAAACCATTACATCGAACCATTAAATTTAATCATTAAAATGAAAAAAATGAGTAAAATTATTCTCTAATATTTGAAATGAGAAAAGTAATAATTTAATATTTAAAATTAAATTAATAACATATTTATTTAATTTGTTATGTAATTGAATATTTACTTAACTGAGTGAGAAGCTGTAATTATTTAATTTGAAATGAGAAAAGTAATCATTTAATATTTAAAATTAAATTAATAACATATTTATTTAATTTGTTATGGAATTGAATATTTACTTAAGTGAAAAGTTGTAATTATTTTATTAGTGAGTATGATATAGATGTTTAGCCACATACATTACATATCTGATAAAATCAAAACAAAAAAAATCTTTCATTATTCCTTGTTCCATTTTAGTATTCAACTCCCTTWMTCTCGAAGTTGCMTKTACAAGGAAAAATGAATTYCAYCACATGCSTTGTGGAAAAACTTRGATWWTTTTGTTCACTCCTTACTCTCWATTCAACGTCGAACATTTTCGAAACTCTTACTTTTCTTCTCGACTCGTCCACCATTCATTCCTTTTATTTTTGTTCTCGAATGTGTAATCACTACATATTCTTATGCTGCCTACGTAAGCTAAATTTTGTCATTATGAACCTTTAATACTTCATTCTTTGCCTCCATTGTTGACATTTTCAGGGAAACAAGGGCATCCTATATATTATTATTAATCTTAAAAAGTATGATCAACCTGTGGGACCCTTTATAAGCTTTAAGTTCATATCTATATGATATTAATACATGCTTTTACTTCTATGTAATTACAAAAAATATTTTTATAATATAATATACGAGATTGCTTGTTAGACACGAAAAAACAAAACATTAGCTCGCATGTCTAGTTGACTTGCTAGAAAGTGGAGGATTAGCAGCGATAAAAATTGAATCTTTTTAAGGGTTTAAACTTTTATTAGAAAGTAATTCAAAAAATAAACCTAAAAAAAATGTTAATTTTTTAATTTACTTGTTATTTATGAAATAATAATAAATATCATAAAATGTTAAAAGAATGGTCAAATTTTGAATAGGTGTTGGTTAAAAGTTCTATTTTTTGGGTTTTTTGGCAGGAATCCGATGGTGTAAATCTAGACACAATCGTTATTTTATGTTGTTTAAATTATATTTTTGAATGCATAAATGGATTCAGTGTGCTGAAAAACACCTTAGGCACTCAGATTATACAAACTTAGCCACTCAGATCTACAGAGCCAATCATTCCTCACCAGATTTCGAGCAAAATCAAACAGAAAAAGTTGTTGGAAAACAACCAAAAGGTAGAACGTTTAGACTATCCTCACTTCCAATGCTTAGTTGGTCAATGAGCATTGGTTCATCATACAATATTTTCCTTTGACATTTAAAAACTAAAATCTTCTCTATTCTAGTTGGCTCCTATCTATTCCCTGATATGATGTACCTTTCCACAACATTAAATCCATCCCAAAACTAACACCCAGATAAATATCCTACCATCATATTAGTGTATGCATTATTTTATGTGTCAACTTAATGAAGTCTTACCAAAGAAGCTTAGACACCTCATCTTTGTGAATCCCCACTTGAATTCATGTTATGAGCATGGTTAATTCTTGTCAATATTGGAATTGACATTGCATTTAGTTTACATACTTCTTGTTTTTGAATCTGACACTCACCATAATGACATTTACTTTGTTATGTTTTCCTTCGACACTTGCCATAATGTGATTTCTTTTGTTATCTTGTTCTTGTTTCTAGCAACGCTGACCTCAATGTGATGAGACTTTGCAAATATTTTGAGAATTTCCCATAGCTCTCTTTCGCCCTACCTCATCCCAAGCCCAAGATCAAGGAGGCATATCCTTTGTTACAACACTAGTGCTTGGAACAACATTTTTAAAACTGGGTGAAATTCTTAAGAAGTCTACGGAGAAGGTAACATAATTTTTATTATCAACAAACTTATGCATTAGGGATTATGCTATAACATTCCACTCATTTATACATTTGCACATGGTTTAAGAAATAAAGTGAACAATCAATATCCTCAATAAAAATAACATACTTGGTGCTCTTGATGAGTAGTTTCATTTAGTTTTGTATTTCTATTGATCATATATCATTTAGTTTCATCTAGTTAAACAATCATTGTAATTGTTGAGATCGATATTCAAATCCCATGAAAAATTTAAACGCACCAATGTGTTTAATAATACAAGCGCCTTGATACTCTACTGTGTAAATGGTGAAGGAGGAGGACCTACGACCATACGGAGGCAATGGAGCAAGCAACAAGCTTCGCACCTCCCGCTTCGCCCGTAGGAGTAGCACCTCATATGACCGCTCGCAAATTGGACGCCATGCACCCGCTGTTGTTAGGGCTACAGTGGCCACCACGGATAGCAGAAGGAGCGACATTACCTAGTTCTCCAGGATTGTCGATCCAACCTCCTGTTTGATCACTGAGAGCGTTGCGAAGTGGTTTTCCTCGATCTTCAAGAAAAATCACCCTGCACTTTCTTCTGTCGCCGACGATGTTGAAGCGATGGTCGCAACGGTCATCCTGACTCCTCTTTATCCATTGAATGTGAAGCTACAGGATGATCGCTATGACGCGAAGATTCGATCGCAGGATCTTCAACCCTTGCTCTATTACAGGAGCAAAGTTAAGAGTGACGTTGTCAAACGCATATTCCATCGAAGATCGAGGCTTTATTCCGGACATCGCGTCACAACTTTCTCCGAGACTGTTATGAGATTTCTCCTTTTTGTAAAGACCATTGTCGGTTCTTCTCTCTGCTTGCAGGCTCGGGATTCAGACTCTGTTTTTGAGCTCAAAGCCCAGATCCACCAGGCTACAGGTATTCTTCCTTGCTTTCAACGACTAATATTTGAAGCACGACAACTTATGGATGACTCTCTGTTGCGGGGTTATGGGAATCTAAAGAATGCAACCATTTCTCTCATTTCTTGTCTGTGTGGAGGAGAACCATCCTCCACTCATCCAAGCTCTTACAAGCACATCATGAAAACAGGGATTTTCGCTCCTTTGGGGTCCAAGGATGAAACTTCCAGACCAAAGGAGATTTTTGGCTCTGCCTTCATTGTGGAGCAGTTCGCAGAACCTTTAACAACAGAGTTCGAAGATCCCCATGTCTATGGCTCAACATATATCTACCAGAAAAAATCCCTCATATGTTGTTTCAATGAACTATGGCCCTCGGCTTATGCACTAAGAGAATGGGTAAATAAGACCTGGTCATCAGGTCATGAGATGTTATTTTTCTCCAAAGGGTTATTCATTGTTAACTTTTCCACAGAGGCAGATTGCCAATGCTTGCAATAACGAGGTCCATGGTTCTAGGGTAGATTTGGTCTTTCCATGCAGAGATAGTTCCCTAATTTCAACCCACTGACTGCGACTGCTATGACTACATCGGTCTAGGTAAGACTCCCCAATTTACCTTTGCATTTTTATACTCCAGCTTTTTTACCTACCCTGGGCAATGTGTTGGGTAGGATTATCAAGATTGACACAGACCGGATAACGAAAGGCTTTGTCATTTTCTCCCACATATGCATTCGAATCGACCTCAGTCAAGGCCTACCGAATAGGATTCTTATATATTGGACTAAGGATGATCCTTACACGCAGCTGGTCAATTATGAGAAAACTGCTTTCAAGTGTCACTCTTGTCAACAAACAGGACACCTTCAAGCATCTTGTCCTTTATCCCCAACCCCATTCTCATCCCCTGGAGCTCGGAAAAGGGCTAATGGTTAGAAAGACCCTAAAAATCGTAAAAACCGCTCGAACTCTTCATCTGACAACAAGCAACATCAAAAAGACGCCCCAACTCCTCTGCCTTCTACAACACCATCACAGTCTCCAATAAATGTGCAACAACCATCCGCAGACCCAAAACACCATCCTTTGGCTTCAGCGCAACATCCTGAAGCTTCAAAGGTTTTGAATCTGAATCCTGCAGTTCATCCTTTTCACACTCCCGTCGAAAAGGATGAATCAAATGACATAATCATGGCCACAGCTCCGCCCTCAGGGACTCAGAAACGTCCTCGTGAATTGAAGACAGTGACAAGGAAGCACCCTTTGCTTCTACAACTCAAGATTTTGGCATTTCCTCAGACCATCTAGCTTTGGTGGCGAAGGTTGTTAAGCCTATCAGTTCCTCTGGTTGGATTGGTGTTCGTAAGAAAAAAGGCAGAAAAGATCCTCTCAAGCCAACACAATGACCTGACCCTTTCTCCTTATCTTGTAATGTTTCGTCTTGTTATGCCCATGCACTCCTTGTGGTTCTCTTCTAACATAGATTAGTCTCTAATGCTCCCCTGTTCTCTTTCTGAGAGTCTTTTGCTATCAACAAGTCTATGTATCACTCTATACTTTTTTTTTGGTTAAATAAAAGAATTCTCATCTAATTTATTTTAAAAAAAAAATGTTCAAATCTCATAAAAATATTTCAAAACATTGTATATGTTTCAAGGTATTTCTTTTTTTCATCATTTTTAATATAAAAAATATTTTAAATAAAAAAATAAATTATTAGAAACAAACAAGAAATCATAATAAACTAATTTATTTATTCTATCTACTTTAAAAATAATTTAAGAAGATTTTCACAAACCTTTTCCTTATTAGTTTGGAAGTATGCAACGTAAATTGAATATAGCTAAGCATGCCAAATTTCAATAAGAATGTTTTTAAAATATGATATTACTTACTAATTTCCTTTAATCGTATTCAAAAGAACATCTTAATTTTCCACTACAAATTTTATTTAATCATTTTAAAAAGAACATCTTAATTTTCCACTACAAATTTTATGAGAATTTTGATTTTTCAATATTAATTTAATCCTTGAAATTGAAATGAGTAGTCATTCTCCACTATCTACTTCCAATGCTATGGTTCTCCAAATATATTCACTTTTATCCTTGAAATGAGTAAAGTCGTCATCCAACCACCATTTATTTAAGTCATCCATTACGTCGAGGGTGGGGTTTTGATATGGTATTGAGTTTGTAACATATTTATTTAGTTCGTTATGTGATTAGATGTTTGTTGTCTTCTTCAAGTATAACTTAGTATAAGTTAAATATGTTAATTATTTTGAAGTAAGTTGTAATTTTTTTTTTATACATGTTATCATGTATGTATGTGATATTATTTTTTATACATATTGTTATCTTAAACTAATATATATTATAATATATATTAAGTATAAAGAGGAATCAAATTTTTCGAGTTGTAATTTTTTTATAGTTTAATTTTATTAATATCTTAAACTAATATATATTAAGTATAAAGAGGAATCAAATTTTTCGAGTTGTAATTTTTTTATAGTTTAATTTTATTAATTTTTTCATAGTAAAAGATAAAAAAAATGTACACTTAGAAAAATTTGATAACTCTTATACAAACTTAAGAAAGAAATACATCTATTATTTAATAAGTAAAGGCAAAAACAGATTTTATATTAAAAAGAATACAAAGTGTTGGTGATGTTTCAAGTTTAGTATGAGGATCCTATATTACATTTGTGACCATAAAAACAAAAGAGTGACTTATCACAATGATCATATTGAAGTTCAACATATATGAGCACTTACAACCAGAACATTGTTGATAACATGAATTGTTATATTTTTTACTAAGAATTAATAAGCTTTTGCATATCTAGAGAGAACACTTACACGATAGGCAAAATAGTGTAACTAAAAAGGAAAGAAAGAGAAAGTAATGCCATGAACCATCCTCTACATGATGATGATGATGATTAATGTCCATTGAGACCGGATTGGTCTATCAGACCTTAAGAGGGTAAGTGATTACTTGCAATTATTTAGAATTTTGTGTATGTGCTCGAAAAGTATTAAGAGAAGCTTTCCAAGATCACCATAGTTTTGTTGAGTTAAGAGGTTAGGAAGGTTGGTAGTGTGAAAAATATTTTGAAAATGAGATATAATCTGGTTATAGGTTGGACAATCTAAGAGAAAGTGTTTTTCATCTTCAACCATCTTAGTGTCACAAAAGTGACACACTCTTTCATCCCACGACGTTTTAGGAATTGACCAATGCCCAGAGTCACTATGGAGCTCGTGAGAATTTATTCTTATCTTAGTAATGCTTATTTTTTTCTTTACACTTGTCAAAACATACAGATAATTTTGATCTTCTAGATTAGGGTTGATTACATCCTTATAATACCTTAATTTTATTTTTTCCTCTAACTCTTTATCACACCACATTTTCTCCTTAAATTTTGATTTGATGATATTTTTAATAGTATCTTTATTCTGCAAAATGTTGTCTTCCATGATTCCCCAATAGTTTAGCCAAGATTGGGCATCTTTATGTCATCCTCGCTTGAGTCAATGGTGGTTACGACTCGATTTTGAAGCAATTTTAGGAAGCCTCTTGTCTTCCATGTTGTTTAACTTGTTCTTATACATTAGTTATCTTGTCATAGTCGTGCTCTCAATGGGGGAGAGGTTTGTTTCTAAGAGGAGGATGGGATAGGGTGTATTTCCTTTAATTTTGAGATTATAGGTTATAAAATTATTTTGTATTTGCTCAATCTTTTTCCAAGATTCACGAGAGATACTATAGCCCCAGACTTCACATCCATAAAGAATAACAGGTGTAACAAGAGTCTCAAAGAGTTTCTTCTTATACCAAATCCAAAGATTGATTGATTTACAATTGTTTTCAAGCCCATAATAATCTTTCCATCCCCCAATAATCCTTTTCTCAGTGCTATAATTCCAATTGAGCTTGTGGTGAATATCAATTCCAAGATATTAGTATGAATTCACTTCCTCCA
>SNQJ01S0086016.1:0-23554 GCA_010110895.2 Picea sitchensis | reverse complement strand
TCGTGCTCTGCCTCGTTCTATGATTCGAGGCATGTCAAAATGAAGAGGGACAACAACACAAGAGAGAGGAGCACCCAATGTGCCAATGAGACAAACTAACTAGAGGTTGATGTTACCAAAGGAATAAATCTGATGTAGAGTGGTTGAGAATGGATTCTCATCCAACGATATTACCCACCGATGAATCTCACAGTTCTCCACTCTTAGGATGAACATAATGAATGTCAGGCCAAACGTAGAGTAACTACCTTTCCTTTCAATAGTACTTGAAGCCCAATCACCAACTATGTTCACACACAGCAAGGGAAGTAGCGAGGAAATGAGTCAGGAGAGGTATAAATTAGCGACACCATCCACCTATCTATGTTGGGATTTAAAGCACCAAGTGTTGGCGCATGCACTAGCTAGTTGTGAAGGCATTATGATCTTGTTGTCACCCCATTAGGGGGAATAATTATTGTTTATTGAAAGTAAATTTGGTTTGTCAAATTTCAAAAAAATTGTGATCCAAGTGGATATCGGTGGCCACCCACCTATTCCAACTAGCTCATTTTGGCAGTTTCAGTTTGGAAGTTTTGTTCCTAGTTTTCGAGTCCCAAACTTTCGATGTCATTTTGAGGCCCTAAACAACATTTTTAGGGCTCGCCAAAATCAAACTATAGACAAAGTCATAGTTTGACGACAACATGTGTAGTCCTCGGATAAACCTTTCCAACAAGCTATCGTGCACCCCAAACGAAGATTGTATGCCAAAGTTACGCCCCTAGGAAGTTGATACACCAAACTACCCAAAACGGGGTCCACAAAACTATTGGCTTTTCATCTTCTTGGGTTAAGGTTTTGGATTTCTTTGTGTTAAAAAGGCCTTCTATTAATAAAGAGAACTTGTTGAAACTGTAAAAATGCAGACTGAAACACACTTGCTCGAATGGTGGCAACTTATCTTTGAGAAGAGATATAACGGCTACGCTCATTCGCAAGAAGATGAGTACAATGAGGCTCCAAAGGCCTTTTTAACATAAAACATAAATGATAAAACCCTAAACATCCAAAACCCTAACCCCGGGAGATGAAACACCAAAAGGTTTGTGGGCCCTAATGGGGGTAAATGATACATCAACTTCCCGAGGGCGTAACTTTTGCATACGATATTTGTTCGGGGCACTCGATACACCATTGGAACGACATTGTCAAGGAGTACATATTCCGTTCAACTTAGCATGTGCCTTTATCTACTTTTTAGGGCGTTGCCAAGCCCAAAAAAACGTTGTTTAGGGCCTCAAAACGGCCCCAGAAGTTTGGGACCGGAAAAAACTATAAAAAAAAACTTTCAAAATGGAAATTGTTCTTTGAGCTAGTGGAATAGGTGGGTGGACACCGATATCCACCTGGATCGATCCTCCCCCCTTAGGAAGAAATGGTCTCCATTGTGTTGAGCACGTCCTTCAGATGGGGAAACTTCTGTTTAACTTGGCCCCAAGTGAGTCACTTTCCTTGGTGCAAGAACTGCAATGATCTGACAACTTGATAAAGTTGGATCCTCTATTGGCGAGTTCTCTTAATCTGAGTGTACCTGATCTAATCAATGATTTCTTGTTCCATGTAGTCAAGGTTGAGCTCTATCGGTGTCAACTACTCTGGGATCTTCGATGTGTCCAATAATGGTGGGAAGTATGGTCGAAGGAGGTCCACATTGAACAATGGGTGCAAGCCAAGAAAGGGGGGAATACTTACTCAAAAGCATTGTCACCCATAGCCTTGGTGATGGTGTAAGGTCCATAACAAAGTGGACAAAGCTTCAAATGGGGTCCTGCAAGGCACTCTTTCTGCAAATGCAACCAAACCTTGTCTCCCACATAAAACTTGTGCGACACCTAGTGTTGATCATGGCGTTGTTTGTACTTAGCATTGGCTTTCAATAAAATATCATGGATATGTTGTTGGATGTGTTGAATCCATTCAATAAACTTGGTGTTTTTTTCGGCCTCAGATTGAGCATGGGACGATTATGCCTATGTGGATGCAAAGGATAGCGTGACATCAATGGGACCCAATGGTTGAAATCCCAACCCCACCTGAAAGGCACTGTGGTCGGTTGAGCTATGGAGGGATCTATTGTAGTTGTGTTGAACATAGGGGAGACTCTCATCCCATGTGTGCAGATGTTTGGAGTTGTACATGCATAAGATATGCACAATCATTATGTTGACGACCTCTATTTGGCCATCAGTTTGGGGGTGGAAGGCGATGGATTTTGTGAGCTTGGTGTCCAACAGTGACCAAAGGACGGATGAGAATGTGCTTAGGACCCCGTTGTTCAAATTTGATATGATGGTCTGTGGTATCCCGAAGTGTACCCACACTCATTCAAAGAAGACCTTGGTAGTGGCCTCCGCTGTGATATTCTTCTTGCAAGTTGTTAGTGTTATCACATATTTCTGCAAGGGGATGTTTTCCTTTGGAGTTGGCCATTGGGTGACCAAATGCGAAAGAAGTGGGCTTAAAACCCACAAATGTATTTCATCCAAAGTTGGGCACGCGATTGTGCAAAGGTGCGCACATATCTGGTCAGCGAAAATCCAATAAAAAACAGGCTCAATCTCAGTCGTCGGATCCATCAAGCAAATCGATCAATTATGGAAAGTCCTCACAGGAATCGGGAATCGGGACTTCGAAATAATGTCAAAATGGTTTATCAAAGGCCCAAAGTGGCCAAATCCCGAAGTGTCAAAGTGGCCGAAGCCTGAAGTGTCGAAGCCTAAAGTGCCGAAGTGGCCAAAGCCCAAAATCCCGAAGTCTGAGGTCAGTGTAGGTCGTCCGATCCAGCAGGACGCGTGGCACCAGATCCGAAAAGCAGAGAATGCCACTTCGGGAATTTTGAAGTGAGGAAGGTGCACATCGTCCCGACTCCACAAGGAGCAAAGTCCCAAAATGTGAAGCGGATCTAGACCGTCTGATCACGGAATGTTGTGAGTCATTGATCTGACGTGGGAGTTCGGAAATCGGGAGAGGGAAGGTAAGCTAACTTCCGACTTCGCAAAATGCGAAGTCTCGAAACGCCCAGGAAGTGGCCGAATCCCGAAGTGTCGAAGTGGCCGAAGCCCGAAGTGTTGAAGTGGCCAAAGCCCAAAATCCCGAAGTCTGAGGTCAATGTAGGTCGTTCGATCCAGCAGGTCGCGTGGCACCAGATCCGAAAAGTGGAGAATGCCACTTCGGGAATTTTGAAGTGAGGAAGGTGCACATCGTCCCGACTCCACGAGGAGCAAAGTCCCAAAATGTGAAGCGGATCTGGACCATCTGATCGCGGAAGTTTGTGAGTCGTTGATCTGACATGGGAGTTCGAAAATCGGGAGAGGGAAGGTAAGCTAACTTCCGACTTCATGAAATACGAAGTCCCGAAGTGCCTAGGAAGTGGGCCCAAGGTCGCAGCCCATGGTCATGAGGAAAGCACGTCTGGGGGGAAAAGTTGGCGCCCATTGCGAGGAGCCTCATTTGTTGGATGCATAGCAGATACGACCGTTGATCTGGGCGTTGCAATTTCCGAAGTCGGGAGTCGGGGTTTCTGTTGTCAAGTAATATGAGGATTCCCAAAAGGGGAAATCCCAAAGCACCTGTGAAGTTAAGCGACGGGTCATGGCTCGAGGTCGCATGTGGGGAAGGGGTGCAAAATTCGCCAGGTCCTCTCCCAAGGCTAAAAACACCCGCATTCGTTACAGAGTGAAATCATCACGGCTTCAAGATTGTTTAGTTGACTCGAAGCACCGCCAGTGTCCTATAGAAGATCCCTAGGCATTCAAAGCCTCGTTCTGATCCCGATGAAGCAGTTAATGGAGGTAGGTGCTGGTAGCTGAAACCTCAGCTCAACCCATGAATGGAAAGCCAGAAAGGACTCGTCGTGGAGACAGATTGTCAGCTCAGAGTTCCCCTATGGATGGATTTTTCCTGCAAAGCCCATACTGACTGAGGTTGCATCTGACAAAGGAATACCTGCACAGTCTGACTGAGAAGACACTGCTCTCCATGGAAGCTCGAGCACGCCTCTGCTGGGCAATTTTTTTTTGAGTATATGTATGGAGTTCTATTATTTTGTAGAGGTCTTTGGTTGAGCAGAGCTCCCAATCTGTAATTTTGTTCTACCAGATTTGTTCTCTGGTTATGTAATCGACTTGAGATGTTCATGTTAATAGAAGTCAACTTCCCTCTTTCCATTTTGTCTGTAAAAGTTATTTAAAACACTCAGGCATGGATGATCCAGTAGAGGATCGTTATACTGTTGTAATGGAGGTTTGATTATAGTGGTATCGTGGTTAGTTTTATTCATTTCCCTGTGTATCTGTTTCCTTCTCACATTGAATGGCTTGGGCATGGAGGATCCAGTCGAGTTGTTGCAGTTGTAGGATGATGGAGGTTTGGTCATACTGCAGATGTAACTGTGTCCCTCGTAGACATATTTCGGTGTCTGAATTTGAGCTCAAGAATGCTCTTGAGATTGGATTTTCTTCTCTGAGCTGCTGGAAGGCCTAATGCTCAAGGCAGTCTCCTTCACCCTTTCTCCTAAGTCTTCCCTCTTCTATCGCTTTAACTCAATTTACTGACTGAAGTTAATGTGGCCCTCACTTCCCTGTGCATTTCCTGTCCAGTTCTGTGTTGAACATATTTCATGTTGTTGAGTTTTGGCCATTGACCATCTACATTTAAAACCAACATCCACCTAACACTGATGGGTATTGGGCTTACCTCCCTTGCAATCAGGAGGTGACTTCCGATGCTAGCATTTCTAGCACCATTGTTGAGGAATGAATTGAATACTTTTCCCTGGGTAGAACGACAACGAGCTTTTGATTATGAAGGTGCATCAGATATCAGAACCATTGAAGATTGCATTTTGCACCTGGCGACTCCATTGTTTCAATTGTGGCTCCGAAAGGCAGACACACGAGGTCTACTCCACAACTTCCTCTAGCTACACCTGAAGCTGACCCAGAGAAGATTATCAATAAAAGAAAACTTTCTCGAGAAGGCTTTAGATGTTGCCCTAGATTGAAAAGCTCCTTGGGAGAATGAAAACGATCAGATCTGGCCTTTTGATGGTGAACAAAGACCAGACACATTCAGACTGCATAGCATTCACCTGGCGACTCCACAATCAAAGACTCCATTGGGGAGGATCTTGTTGACAGAAAGATGACCATACCGAAGGGGAAGACCAGGTATCAGTTTATGAGCTTGCTTCATGAAATATTGTTTTTCTTTATTAGCTCATTTCTCTCTTTCCCTTTACATATAAAGAGCATTATCCTCTACTTTGTTTATTCAGATGATAATAAGCCTTCCTTTATTTATCCATAGTTGGAAGAAGAAAACATGCCCTCTTCTTGTGTTGTAGATACCGATCTCATGTCTTCACCTCTGCCTATTCATAATAGTGAGATATGTATTGCATATCCTCTTGAAATTGATCACCCTTGTAGCCCTGAGGAGGTTGAAAATAATTCACCGTCTTCTCAAATCTTGTTACCCTCTGTTATTCTTGTTGAGCCTTTCCATCAACTCGTTAATCCTCATGATCAACCCACTTCTTTTCAAATTAAAATAAAAAATAAGATGTTTAAACCTCTGAGGCTTCCATATCGCCTTAACCCTTATCCTCGTAATTCCTTTGAGTATCTTCCTTGGTTTTATGGAGAAGACCATATTACAGCCGAGAGGCACTTGGGGGCCTTTGAGAATTTTATTGATCAGTTTGAGATAGTTCATGATGATGTTACCATGAGGTTGTTCTCACATTCCTTGTCTGGATATGTTGTTGTGTGGTTTAGATGTTTGGAGGTCGGTTCTATTGGTTCCTGGACCGAGCCATGCCATGCTTTTTTAAAGTGTTGGGGTGAGAACAAATCCCTTGATCAATACTAGTTTGAGTTTAATGCCCTGAGGAGAGGGGAAGAGGAAGCCTTGGTTGTCTTCAACAAGAGGTTTTACAGTGTTTATCATAGTATGCCTGTGGAGATCATGCCCACAGAGACTGTTGCCATGTTGTACTATGTCATGGTTCAACATCCAGAGCTTGTCCTTCTCCTGAGAGAAAGGAAATGTTCATCGTTAAGACATATGCTTGAATATGCTGTAGAGGTTGAGGAAAACATCAGGGCTAGCAAGTGGGTTCATATGTAGGCATATCTCAAAAATTTGCATGTACATGAGTAAGAAGACTATCAATATGTTTCAAATTCTGAGCAAGAAGATAGTGAATATGAATCAGATCTTGAACAACAACAAGGAAGTAGGTATGATTCACAATTGGATTCAGGTTCTTCATCATTTGCATATTTTTCTATGGGCGGGAATGGATATCAATCTTATGATCAGTTTCCAGAACATTTTGAGCATGTAGCAGTGGTTGTTTGCATAGATAATTGTATGTTCTTGGTTGATCATAGTTATGATGTTCTAAATCCTACTGCACCATTATCTTGTGACCATTCTTATGAAGAAGAAACTGTAATTGTTGATGATCAAGAGTTGGTTTCAAAAGAACAAGGAGGACATTTATTTGCAAGCAGAGAGGATTTTATAGAGGAGCGGCCTGGTCTTCTAAAGCAGCCAGGATTATGTCACATTATTCATGATCATGTGGCCATATACATGGAGTCATACATTTCATATTTTCTGAAATTTTCAAATTGCATTAGTTCACCAATACTCACAAGCGAGTATGGTGTTATGAAAGATTTCCAAGACCACACTATAGAGCCTTTTCCTTTATTCATTAAGGAAAAGCATTGGGTGGAAATCGTCTATCCTAGACTTGAAAAAAACACAGAGCATCATGTAAAGAAGGAGCTTAGTGGGCAATTTACTTCCTGTCCAGAACCTGTAATTGAGCAGGTATCACCTGGTATCAGCCATCCTGCATCAGCCTCTCACCCACCTGCACTTGCTAGAGACATTCAACCATATGTGAGCAGTTGTGGAGCAGATCGAGCTATCTATTATAAATTTTCTAGAGTTTTCCACTCGTTCTATGAGCCTGTCAGTGAGTGCATGGAGTTGCGCTTCCTTCATATCTTGGAGTTGCCCAACTTTATATCAACTTCAGCCTTTGGAGAGAAGCTGAAGAATGTAACCATTCTGTTGTTATGGTTGCATTATCTATTATCAATCATCGACATAGTGAAGGAGCTTCCAGTTAGGAACTTACTTGAATGGCTATGGTGGAAGTTTGCTTTCACCTAGCACTGTGTAAAAAATTAGTATTTTAGGACTGTACATAAATAAGCTCCTTGGAGCATGTGTGCTTATTTTTGTTTTTACTTATCGGATTTTATTCCTCAGTAGGGTGTTTTGAGTTTGAATCCATAGCCCAACAGAAGGCGATTGAAACTGCAAAAGGAGATCTTAGAGCCTCGCAGGGAGGACTATATCCCCCATGGAGCCTAATGTTATCACATATTTATGCAAGGGGATGTTTTCCTTTGGAGTTGGCCATTGGGTGACCAAATGCAAAAGAAGTGGGCTTAAAAACCCACAAATGTATTTCATCCAAAGTCAGGGCACGATTGTGCAGAGGTGTGCACATATCTGGTCAACGAAAATCCAATCACTCACAGGCTCAATCTCAGCCGTCAGATCCATCAAGAAAATCGATCAACGGTGGAAATTCCTCATGGGAATCGAGAATCGAGACTTCAAAATAATGTCAAAATGGTTTATCAAAGGCTCGAAGTGGTCGAAGCCTGAAGTGTTGAAGTGTCCAAAGCCCAAAGTGGTCGAAGCCCGAAGTGTCGAAGTGGCCAAAGCTCGAAATCCCAAAGTCTGAGGTCAACATAGGCCCTCTGATCCAGCAAGACGCGTGATGCCAGATCCAAAAAGCGGAGAATGCCACTTTGGGAATTTTGAAGTGAGGAAGGTGCACATCGTCCCGACTCCCCAAGGAGCGAAGTCCCAAAATGCAAAGCGAATCTGGAGGGTTCAATCGTGGAAGTTTGTGAGTCGTTGATCTGACGCGGGAGTTCAGAATCAGGAGAGGGAAGGTAATCTAACTTTCGAATTTGCGAAACTCTAAGTCCCGAAGCCCCCAGGAAGTGGGCCCAAGGTCGCAGCCCATGGTCATGAGGAAATCAAGTCCGGGGGGAAAGGTTGGCACCCATCGCGAGGATCCTTGGTCGTCGGATGCATAGCATATTTGACCATCGATCTGGGCGCAATGATTTCATAAGTTGAGAGTCGAGGTTTCTGTTGTCAAGTAATATGAGGATTTCCGAAGGGCGAAATCCCGAAGTGCCTGTGAAGTTAAGTGACGGGTCATGGCCCAAGGTCGCATGTGGGGAACTGGTGCAAAATTTTCCAGGTCTGCTCCCAAGGCAAAAAACACCCGCATTCATTACAGAGTGAAATCATCACAACTTCAAGATTGTTGGGTTGACTCGAAGCACCACCAACGTCCCATAGAAGATCCCTAGGAATTCAAAGCCTCGTTTAGATCCTGATGAAGAAATTAATGGAGGTAGGTGTTGGTAGTTGAAACCTCATCTCATCCCATGAGTGGAAAGCCAGAAAGGACTAGCCATGTAGGTAGATTGTCAGCTCAGAGTTCCCTTGTGGATGGATTTTTCCTGCAAATCCCATACTGACTGGGGTTGCGTCTGACAAAGGAATACCTGCACAGTCTGACTGAGAAGACGTTGTGCCATGGAAGCTTGAGCACACCTCTGCTGGGCGAATATTTTTTGAGTATATGTATGGAGTTATGTTATTTTGTAGAGGTCTTTGGTTGAGCATAGCTCTCAATCTGTAATTTTGTTCTACCAGAGTTGTTCTCTGGTTATGTAATCGACTTAAGACTTTCATGTTAATAGAAGTCAACTTCCCTCTTTCCATTTTGTCTGTAAAAGTTGTTTAAAACACTTTGGCATGGATGATCCAGTCGAGGATCATTATACTGTTGTAATGGAGGTTTGATTATAGTGATATCATGGTCAGTTTTATTCATTTCTTTGAGTATCTGTTTCCTTCTCACATTGAATGGCTCGGGCATGGAGGATCCAATCAAGCTATTGCAGTTGCAGGATGATGGAGGTTTTATCATATTGCAGCTGTAACTGTGTCCCTCGTAGGAATATTTGGGTGTCTAAATTTGAGCTCAAGAATTATCTTGAGCTTGGGTTTTCTTCTCTGAGTTGTTGGAAGGCTTGATGCCTAGAGAAGTCTCCTTCACCCTTTCTCCTAAGTCTTCCCTCTGCTCTCACTTTAACTCAATTCACTGATTGAAGTTAATGTAGTCCTCACTTCCCTGTGCATTTCCTGTCCAGTTCTGTGTTGAACATCTTTCATGTTGTTGAGATTATCAACCATCCACATTTAAAACCAACATCCACCTAACACTGATGGGTATCGAGCTTACCTCCCTTGTAACTAGGAGGTGACTTTCGGTGCTAACAGTTAGGATGGCCATCTTAGAAAACCAATCAACCACCACAAAAACACAATCATTTCCCTGCTTGGTTGAAGGAAGGCTCGACATGTAGTCCATCGAGATGGATTCTCATGGACTGTTGGGAGTAGGAAGAGGGGTGTATAGGCCTTGCTTCTTAGTGGTTGGTTTGGAAATGGCATAGGAAATGCGGGACCCGATATACATGTTGACATCCAGGTGCAATTTCGGCCAATATAAATGTTTTTGTAGTACTGCCACGGTATTTTCCATGTAAAAATATATTTCCAACCGATTGTAGTGAGCTTCCCAAATCAGCTTCACATGCTCGCATGAAGGAACATAGAGGTGGCCTAGATGGTATAACATTTTGTCCTGAAGATGAAAGTTAGAGGCAGTCGCACATGTGCCCAACATCTGGTAAGTGGTAGCGAAGTTAGGATGTCTCTTGTAGAGTCGGGGCCACTCATATGCCTCATGGCCATAGGAGTGGAGCACCATGGTTAAGGCTACAACTGGAGGTTGACTGAGGCATTCAGTGACATAATTGGTGCTCCCTGTCTTATATTTGATGTTGAGATGGAAATGTTGCAAGTATGTGGACCACTTTTGATGGAGGTCATTCTGCAATTTGCCTTGTATCTGCATGAACTGCAAAGGCTTGTGATCAGTGTGGATGGTTGTCTCCTTCCTGAGAATGTAGTGCTTCCATTATCAACAGGCTTGTACAATGGCATACATTTCTTTGTCATAGGTGGGGTTCTTAGGGATGACATCTGATAGTGTCTCACTATGATATTCCATTGGATGCTCGTGTTGAGTGAGAATTGTGACCACAACATAGTCTGAGGTATTGGTCTCAATCTCAAAAGGTTTTTTCAAATCAGGTAAGGAGAGTACTGGAGCTGAGCACAAACAATTTCTCATATCATCGAATGTTTGATGTTGTGACTTCCCCAACACAAACTTTGCCTTGCCACCACCCTTGGTCACTTGACTGAGGGCCCATGCAATATGGGAGAATCCCAACACGAACCTGCGAGAGAAGTTGGCAAGTCCTAAGAAACTTCGAAGCTCGATTAGTGTGGTCGGGGCTGGCCAATCAAAAATGACTTAGATCTTGGCTGGATCCACATGCACACCATGTTCATCAATAATGTAGCCTAGGTATTGGACCCTGTGCATGTCGAAGGAGCATTTTTCGAAGTTAGTATATATATTGGGTTGTCGCAGAGTGTGAAGGACCTGCTGAATATGATGCAAGTGTTCAGACCAATTCTTGTTGAAGATGAGGATATCATCCAGATATACCACCACAAAAGAATTGGTGAAAGGCCGCAATATATCATCCATCAATCTCGTTAAATTTTTTGGAGCATTTGTCAAACCAAAGTGTTAGACAATTGGTTTAGATTGATGGACAATTTGTTTAGATAGTTGGTTGTCATTGATGTCAACCCTTGGTCAGTGATCTTGTAGATTGATGTCAACCATTAGAGATTGATTTCAACCCTTGGATAAGTACCGTAGCGAATTCTGGTAGCACAAAGGTATGGATAAGGGACCTGAGTTTGTTTGAGGTATAAAATCATGAATATCAGTGAATATGCAATGAAGAGTATTCTAGATGGATAATACATGTCGTGTTGTTTCCGATGATGTGTGGTACGTCACATAGTTCCTCACGGTTGAGGAAATATGGCCTAGTAAAGTTGGAGAACCCTCATGAGTCATCTAGAAGCACCTAGAAGGTCAAAGAAGTCAAATTATTCTAGAATCTCCCAGAGGAAGTTGACTAGTCAAAGTAGTTGCAACTAGGAGTTAATCACGAATTAAGTTGTTGCAAAAAGAAAATAATTAAAAATAAATTTATTGCAACTAGAAGTGGTGAGTTTACTATTTTTGGATAAAGTGGTTGTAAGTGGACAAAGTTCTTAGAAGTGGGTTAACCCTAAAATAAGGAAGTTGGGTAAAACAGTTAGAAGGTAAGCCCTAGAGGAAGCTACTTGGAGAGTATAAATAAGAGAGAAAGGGTCTTTTATTAGCACCTATTAAGCACATTGAATATCTATTATTTTGTAAAAGGTTTATTGTAGGTACTCATGGATACATCTGAAGTTACGCAAGTCTGAGGTAGCAAAGGAGGATTGACAAAGAAATTTTCGGAGTTGCAGAGTTTTAGAAAAAACCCAATTTTCTGAAGTTGTACATGGGATGTAGAAGGCTAGGTTGTGTACATATGCAAGCCACAGAAGGCCAGGTCACATACATCCATGTGCTGAAAGAGTTCAGGTCGCATACATGTGGAAAAGGCCATGAAAACTTGAGTAGATGTGGGTGCTAGGTCCCTAGAGTTTGAAATAAAGTTCCCAGGAAGGTCTATAGTGATCAGGTACAACATATCTATCTACAGGTTCAAAAGGTATGTCATATTCTTATGAGTAGTTGGATATTGTTGTCTACATGAGATATGGTTATGGGAGATTGAAGATTTTCCCTAGAGAGGTTGTTGGTTGTATGGCACTTATTGTATGAGCTAGATCTACATAAATTTAGTGTTGGCATACTTATTGTTTATCATTGGCACACTTTGTTGGGATATATTTGAGGCATTTGCTTGTATATTGATGAGGTAAGGTCTTGTGAGTTTGGGCATCTTCCTAGAGGTACTATTGGTGTATAGTACTCGCTGTAGTGAATGGTTATGAGGCGGATCTGTTGAAGTATATTGTTGGTGCATGCCTGAGATTTATTACCATATCTTGTATTGCATTGTGAAAGGCATTGATTAGTGGTTTCAGTATATGATTGGTTTATGAGTGGTACATGTTTGAGGGTTTTTGGTTAAGGTGTATTTCTGAAGTTATTGGTACAGTTTGAGGTTCCATTATAGTGAGGGTTTGATGCATTGTTGATGTAAGGGTTTATGGTATTTTGTTTATGGAGAGTATGGTGTATTACTAGAGGTATCTTGTTGGTTATTTTGGTGATATTGTGCATATGGTTTAAAGTTTTATTGGTGATTGATCTTGGTAAGTAGATCTGATTTGGTTGATGAGATTGATGAGACAGGTTTTTGTGACAAGTTGTGTTGTGTATAGTTGATGTACTTGTGTGTTGTGCATAGTTGATGTACAGATTTGGTGCATGGTTGATGCATTGGTTGATAGTAAAGGTTGAGGTACAGTTTGATGCATGATTGATGCATGGTACATGTTGTTGTGACAATGACAGCTTGGATAGGTTGGCAGGTTACAGGTTGACAGTGACAGAGTAACAGTGGTAGTGATTTATTCAGTGACAGTGATAGGTTTTTCACATTTGACATTTATATTTCAGAGCGGTTGGACGGGGCAAGGGGAATCAGGGAGTTGGAGCTTCCTTCAGGTTGGATCCTGAGAACTAGTTGGTTGTAGCCACCTTCCAGTTGTAGTCAGAGAACCCAGGGGGGTTGTAGCCTCCTTCTAGTTGGAGCCAGAGAATTATGGAGTTGGACCTTCCTTCAGGTTGGAGCCTGAGAAACTAGGGGGTTAAAGCCTCCTTCTAGTTGGAGCTAGAGAATTGGAAGTTGGTGCTTCTTTGAATGTAATTCTTGACATATAAGAAAAGCATTCGGTCGTTTTATCCCACATTGGGTTTCCACATAAATATTGGTGTATTGTGTATTGTGTATTGTGTGGATGTGTTTATCATTGTTCATTATGCTCTGATGGATGTTAATATTTATGATGCAATAATATATTGATGATGAACTGATGAACATTGTTGAATAAATTGAAAGAATATACATTGTGTTTTAGAGGATTAATAAGTGGTATAATTGATCATTATTGATTCACCCAACACTCCCCCCCTCTCAGTAATCCAACACAAAGAGAATGACTAGCCATTCGAAAATACCTTCTTTGGACTTGAAAGTAGCATTCCATACATCAGTTGGTTCTATTTGGGACCTAGTGGTAGCCAGACTTCAAGTCAATTTTAATGAAAAACTTGGCTCTCTTGATTTGGTCAAGAAGGTCGTCAATTCGGGGAATTGGGTACCAGTTCCTGACTGTGATTTTGTTTAGCGCTCTATAATCAATGCAGAGTCGCCAAGTCCCATCTGTCTTCTGCACGAGTAGAATTGGGCTTATGCATGGTGAGGAGATGGGTCAGATGTGTCCCTTTTGAAGAAGCTCTTGTATCCATCACCTGATTTCCTCATTTTCCATTAGAGAGTTATGATAGACTGGCCCATTGGGTAGAGGTGCACCGAGGGTTAGATCGATTGAATTCTTGACCTGAGAGTGCAACGGTACCCTAGTGGGTGAGGAGAAGATGTCTTTATATTCTTCCACGATATTGTCCACCTGTTTTTTCTAAGTGGAGAGGCCCTATGCAAAGGCCATGGATGTGGTTACGACCTTCTCTTCACTTTGAGAGCGAATCATGAAGAAGACAAATTTCTCGGTTTTGGAAATGACCTTCCTGCATTGCTCAACAAAGATCAAAGAAATGGTGATAGGCGGAGCTACCTTTGGTATGTTGTACAATTGTCTACCTAAAGTAATGATAACACTGCGAGGTTTAGACTCATATACAACATGTTGTTTCCACAAGTATGGTTGGCCTAAAAGAACATCACAAAATTCAAGGGGGTCAGTATCACACAATACCTCATCCTTGAAGGGCTTGATGTTGTAGGGAAGATGACGTTGTTGGTTGACGTGGAGATATCTTCCATGGCAGATCCACCCGATGGTGTAGGGTTGCGGGTGTGGTGTCGTCAACAGGTTTAACCGCTTGACGACCTCTACTGAGATTAGGTTCTTTTGACTTCTACTATCGACAATGAAATGCAACGGAGAACCCTTCACCCACATCTGTGAGTGAAAAAGGATTTCACCTTCCTCGTCTCTTCTAGTTCACTTGGCTAAACCTTGGTGGTAGCGACAATGGAACTGGATTCTGCATCAATGATCCACTTCCCCTTGTTTGGATCTAATTCAGAGTCAGAACCTGCCTCTAACTCTGAGGCTTTCATCTCGGACACCAATGACTACTTCGTGTGACATTCATTGATGTTATGCAAAGGGATTTTATGGAATTTACACCACTTCCTAGTGTCTTTCTTTATCTTCTCATTACCCTTCTTTGTTTTTGACTTGGACTGGTTGTCCTGAGGGGGTCCATCCTTGCTATGTCCTTTGTTCTATGGGTTGGGGCCTTCTTTGCCATACTTCTGCTATGAGGAATTTCCAGATCCAAACTCTCTCTTCTTCTATTTAAATTTCTGCTCAATTTTGAAAACATAATGATAAGTCGCGCCCACTAATGAGATGTCCAACAACTCCATTAATGTTTGGATGTATCTATGCAGACAATCGTGGTACTTGAGCACCAATTGTCATTCAGACTCTTTGATACCCATCTTGGTGCATAAGGTATATAATATATTTGTGAACTCTGGTATTGTCTCATCCCTTTCATGCTGCAGTGTGGTCCATTTCGTATACTGGTCATCATATCTTCCAACAGGGTAGTATTGTTCCTTAATAGCATCCCTGAAAGAATCCCAAGTGGGTGCGATCGAAAATATTTCAAATTCCATAGTGGCCTTTTGCTCACATTAAGTTTCCCACCAATCCTTGACATGGGGGACAACCTTGATGAGCGCAAAGGTTATCGTTTTTCTATTGGAAAAATTATGGACCGAAAAATACACTTCTAGTAGATTCAACCATTTATCTACAACATCTTCATGTATCTGACCTTCAAATAAGGGGATATCAAAATTGATTTGTACCTTGAAGGGGGTAGCGCCTCCAAAGTGGCCACTTGATGAAGATGTGTCGTTATTGTGAAAGTAATATTTGAGCAATGCGTCGTTATCAACTAATTCGAGCAATGCTTAAAGACCAACTTAAGAGTTATATATTACTAGTTAAAGCCAAAATATTTTTAAGATCCAAATGCTTAAGTTACAATGACCTAATTCGAGCAATGCGTCGTTATCAACTATTCCTTAAGTTGGTTGCAAGTGTGCCCTCTAGATCGATATTATTGTATCATCGCTTTCTTATTATCTTACTGATAAGGGATCATTAAAAGGTTGATATATCTTATAAAATATTTG
Source organism: Picea sitchensis (assembly GCA_010110895.2). Lineage (NCBI taxonomy): Eukaryota > Viridiplantae > Streptophyta > Pinopsida > Pinales > Pinaceae > Picea > Picea sitchensis. The sequence continues at coordinate 8,006 of SNQJ01S0086016.1, read as the reverse complement.
ATTGCAAGTGTTCCCTTAGGATCAATACATTATTTTGTACTACCTTATTAATAAGGGACCATTAAGCCACATTATAACCACCACATTAATGATAGACCATTAGGGCCTTACCGTAAAGACATTTAGTTTCCATTAATCCAAGAGTGCATTAAGTACACACAGTGGATCAATGATTACACCATCACTCTCCCTTAAACATGACTTTGGCCATGGAGTACAAGATAGAGAAGACATCATCACATCAACTCCCTCAATGATGAATTTGGTCATTCCAAGTAGTTATCATAACTTGAAAAACTTAGATTGTGTGAAAGGTTTGGTGAAAATTTTCAAAAGTTGTTGATTTTAAGGACATTACACCAATTGAAGAATATGTTTACCAATTAAGTGTTTGATAGTATTGATGTAGCTCAATGTGTTTATTCTAGAATGATGAACTAGGTGAGTCATAAAAGATATAACACCTTGATTATAAATGTGCATATGAATTGAATAATCGAAAGGAAGACCAATCTCCTCAAGCAATGACTTAATATTCCATAAATCTTTGAAGCAATGCTCTAGATATTTTTCCTTAGTAGTAAAAAGTGCATGATAGTGCATTCTTATACTAGACAATGTAATGGGACCTAAACTGGAAGAGATAAGTATATGAGAATTCTCTTAGAAATTTTCCAAAGGGATTCATGAGGATCCTGCCTTCTAAGAACATGACCCAACTGCATAGGAATTATTACACCAAGTATATGTCAATTATATAAGACTGCCAACTAGTTGATGATACTTGAAGGTAGCTTCAACTAAAGGATAATCACACATAACATTGAACTTCTTTTTTTATTGAAGAGGAGTGTGTTAAGACTTACAAGCCTCCATTCTAAATATGTCAATCAAATCCAAAGTATATTTAGGTCGACAAAAAGAAATATCAGTGTCCAACTAAAAATATGAAACCCTTTAAAATAATGAAGTAAACCCAAGTCTATCACAAATAGGGTATGCATCAAATCATTCTTAAACTCACAAAATAAAGTTTAGTTAAAGCTAATCATCCTATGTGATAAAGAATCATAGAGGTAATGGCATTACTCTGTGGCCTAAAATATAGATTGTGATCACTAACACATCTTTAAAAGCCATAATGAAGAAAGTGTTTAGCATTTTTATTATAACAAATGTTAGATGAATTCCTTAAACCATATAAAGATATTTTGAGTTTGCAAACCAAAACAAACACAAATTAATATATAAATGGATCAAATCTCATCCCCATTTTTTTCTTAATGTCTACCAAAATTTATATTCTAACTGAGTGAAATCAAAGAATCACTTTGATTGTTTTATTGTTGAGACCATGTTTAACTCCCAAAAGACATATATATTAAAAGTTTTACTAGTCAAAATATATATTAAGAGTTTTACTCTTTGCTTAAAGACCAACTTAAGGAATAGTCGAAATATATCTTAAGAGTTTTACTCTTTGCTTAAAGACCAACTTAAGGAATAGTTATTGTGAAAGCAATATCTCTAAAATAAGTGTTATAAAGAAGATCATTTTTGTCATTATAATGGTTCGGAATCATTATAATGGTTCGGAATAGGAATATACTTAAGTTACTTTAATAGCATTTAAAATAATTTGTTGTTGAAATTGATTACATATCTTTATTAATCAATATTTTGGTTTAGTAATTAATCAAAAAAAAATTAATAATATTTTTTAATTTATTAATATATATAATAATTATATAAAAAAAATATTTTAAAAATTAAAAATTATATTTAAAGCATAAACATTTTGGAAAAATAAGATATTAAGATTTTCTCATAAAAAGATATAAATAAATATTTAAAATTATTGATTTTTTGAAATGAATCAAAAAAATTATATATGTAAAGGCATTTATTTTTTCATCATTTTAATTATGAAAAAACTTAAATTAAAAAAGAGGTAGGTAGGTTGTTTTGAAAACAATGAGATAAAAAAATATATATATATATAAACCTTTACAAATTATATCTAAAAATCAAAGTGATATCTAAAATTTTTAGATATCATTTAAGAAGATTTTCACAAGTCTTTTCTTTAGTACTGTTGAAAGCATGCACTAATCAACAATTTAAAACAAATGATTTTTCAACCATTTTGAGAGAATTTTGATTTTTCAATACTAACTTAATTAACCACCATCCACTTCCAATGGTATATAACTTATTTATTCTAAAGATTTTAGATATCATTTAACTTTTCCACGTGGATTATCAAAAAAAGATAAGTTTTGTTTACATGTGCGTGATTTTTGGCCCGTGGCGAATGAAAGCTGGCGCAGGGCCCGAATCCCTCTGTCTCTCATATCGACAAGTCAGACCGTGACATTTTGAGGAAAATAAAGACATCCTATATATTATTATTAATACATCTTCTGTATAATATAATATACGAGGTGTAAGCCACGAAAAAAACACATTCTCTCCACTAAAAGAATAACAAAATAAAGCAATAAATTTAGATTCATAGTATCATATCTCACTTGGGTGCAGCGCTTCCCGTTCATGCGATGCCATATCTCACTTGGGTGCAGCGCTTCCTGTAATAGTATCATATCTCACTTGGGTGCAGCGCTTCCCGTTCATGCGATGCCATCTCCTTACTCGTATCTTTTCTTGGATAGTGTTGTTTTTGTACTTTTTAAGTCGGGAATCGGGAAAAGTTTATAATAATTAAGTTCATCGAATGAGTTTTTTTTAATATAATATTAAATTTTGTATATAAAATATTATTATTATGTTATATTAAATTTGATTATATAAAATAATTTGGAATAAATTAAAAGATGGTAGATTTTAATTATGTTCATATGATTTTAAGTTTTATGTTATTAAATTGTTTTTTTCAACTTTAATGAAAACAAATTTTTAATTATTAAAAACAATTTTATGTTATATGATGTTGATTATTATGATATAGTTGTTTAATTTGATTATCAATAACAAAATATTTAATGTTTTATAAGATGAGATATATACTTTAAAAAAATTTAATGAAAACAAATTTTTAATCATTCAAAAACATTTTATAATATGATTATCAATAACAAAGCAACTAATGTTTTATAAAATGATATATATACTTTAAAAAAGTTTAATAACAAAACAACTAATATTTTATTATCTGAAATATATATTTCAAAAAAGTTTAATGAAAACAAATTTTTTAATCATTAAAAACAATTTTATGTTATATGATGTTGATTATTATTATTATAAACTTGTTTAATTTGATTATCAATAACACAATTAATGTTTTATAAGATAGAGATATATACTTCAAATATTAATTTTTTATAAATATTTTCAAATTAGTTTATATATACATTATAACCTAAATAAAGTTAATTAATCCATTGCATAATATATGTTTATTATCTAATTTTGTAATAATTTATTTTTCAATATCTTATAACATAAGGAATTAATTTATATCTTATAACATATAAAATTAATTTTTATCAATGAAAAACTCTAATCAAATTTTTAATGGACAAAACTTTTCAAAACATTGTTTTACCATAACCATATCTTAATCTTCACAAAATTTCACTTATATTTGAAATTTCTACATCAAAAATAAAATTATAATTCACTAAATTGTACCCCCTTCAATGTAAAATAATTATTTATAAAGCATCAAAAGTGAAATCATGGAGTACTAAAAAAGGTTCCATCTCAAATTCTTAAAAGATAATATTTATTATTATTTTATATAACTAATATAATGAAAAGTAAATGAATTGGATTATTTGTGATGGAAAATACATAATGTATCATTCTAAATAAATTTGATTAATTGAAATGTTTTACATAATTAATTATGTGCATTTTTACACGATACAAAGTGATTATTTAGGAAAATACATAAAACTAAATAAAGTTGAATTAAAATACATAATATCTAAAATTAAAATTAAAAAATTTTGATTAATTAAAACATATAAAATTAAATAAATTTGATTAATTAAATTGTTTATTTATTTTATTTTATTAAATATTAAAAGTAAAATTATTGATTTAAAAAATTTCTATGTCAAATCACTACATTAAAATCAAATTAACTATTTATAATATTTATTATTATTATTATTAATTACAACATTGTAGATTGCTTCTTCAAACACTTATAAAAGTATGGGTTGAGCCTTGGTTGCCAACAGAGGAAACTAGTCCAAGCCCAAGACCAATCAAAATTAAAAGATGTCCTCATGGGGCCATAGTTGTGTAAATGTCCTATAAAATTCCAAACAAAAGATATAACATGATTAGTGACACAAGACCTAGACCAAAATCTACGAAAAAAGAGTAACATATAACAGAAACCAGTTACTTGGTCGAGGGGTAAGTGGAATTGTCAGCCTCGTCGTCCAATTGTAGACATTGGAGGAGATGGCCATTCTGGAAAAATAGGACATTAAGATTTCTTTATAAAAATATATAAATAAATAATTAAAATTATTGATTTTCTAAAATGAAGCACAAAATTATATATGTGAAGGTATTTATTTTTTCATCATTTTAAATTTCAAAAAACTTAAATTAAAAAAGAGTAGGTAGGTTGTTTTTGAAAACAATGAGATAAAAAACAATAAATTATATAAACCTTTACAAATTATATCTAAAAATAAAAGTGAATCACATTTTTTTTTTTATAATATAATATACTAGATTACTTGTTAGACACGAAAAAACAAAACATTGGCTCGCATGTCTAATTGACTTGCTAGAAAGTGGGGGATTAGCGCCGATCAAAATCGAATCTTTTTAATTAAAAAAATAAACTTAAAAAAATGTTAATTTTTTAATTTACTTGTCATTTATGAAATAATAATAAATATCATAAAATGTTAAAAGAATGGTCAGATTTTCAATAGGTATTGGCTAAAAGTTCTATTTTTTGAGTTTTTTTGGCAGGAATCCAGTGGTGTAAATCTGGACAAAATCGTTATTTTATGTTGTTTAAATTGTATTTCTAAATGCATAAATGGATTCAGTGTGCTGAAAAAACCCCTTAGGCACTCAGATTATACAAACTTAGCTACTCAAATCTACAGATCCAACCATTCCTCACAAGATTTCAAGAAAAATCAAACAGAAAAAGTTGTTGGAAAACAACCAAAAGGTAGAACTTTTAGACTATCCTCACTTCCAATGCTTGGTTGGTCAATGAGCATTGGTTCATCATAAAATATTTTCCTTTGACATTTAAAAACTAAAATCATCTCTATTCTAGTTGGCTCTTATATATTCCCTGATATGGTGTAGCTTTCCACAACATTAAATCCATCCCAAAACTCACACCCAGATAAATATCCTACCATCGTATTAGTGTATGCATTATTTTATGTGTCACTTAATGAAGTCTTACCAAAGAAGCTTAGACACCCCATCTTTGTGAATCCCCACTTGAATTCATGTGTTATGAGCATGGTTGATTCTTGTCAATTTCGGAATTGGCATTGCATTTAGTTTACATACTTCTTGTTTTTTAATCTGACACTCACCATAATGACATTTACTTTGTTATGTTTTCCTTCGAAACTTGTCATAATGTGATTTCTTTTGTTATCTCGTTCTTGTTTCTAGCAATGTTGACCTCAATGTGATGACACTTAGCAAATATTTTGAGAATTCCCCATAGCTCTCTTCCCCCCTACCTCATCCCAAGCCCAATATCAAGGAGGCATATCCTTTGTAGCACTAGTGCTTGGAACAACATTTTTAAAACTGGGTGAGATTCTTAAGAAGTCTACGGAGAAGTTAACATAATTTTTATTATCAACAAACTTATGCATTAGGGATTATGCTATAACATTCCGCTCATTTATACATTTGCACATGGTTTAAGAAATAAAGTGAACAATCAATATCCTCAATAAAAATAACATACTTGGTGCTCTTGATGAGTAGTTTCATTTAGTTTTGTATTTCTATGGATCATATATCATTTCATTTCATTTAGTTTCATCTAGTTAAATAATCATTGTAATTATTGTTGACATCGATATTCAAATCCCATGAAAAAATTTAAACGCACCAATGTGTTTAATAATACAAGTGCCTTGATATTCTACAATGTAAATGGTGAAGGAGGAGGAGCTACGGCCATACAGAGGCAATGGAGTAGGCGACAAGCTTCACACCTCCCACTTCGCCCGTATGAGTAGCACCCCATATGATCACTCGCAGATTGGACACCATCCACCCACCGTTGTTAGGGCTACAGTGGCCACTGCAAATAGCAGAAGTAGCAGCATTACCTGGTTCTCGAGGATTGTCGATCCGGCCTCCTGTTTAATCATTAAGAGCGTTGTGAAGTGGTTTTCCTCGGTCTTCAATAAAAATTGCCTTGCGCTTTCTTCTGTCGTCGACGATGTTTATGCGATGGCCGTAACGATCATCCAAACTCCTCTTTATCCGTTGAATGCGAAGCTACAGGATGATCGCTATGACACGGAGATTCGATCGCAAGATCTTCAACCCTCGCTTTGTTACAGGAACAGAGTTAAGCGTAACGTTGTCGACCGCATATTCCATCGAAGATCGAGGCTTTATTCCAGACATCGTGTCATGGCTTGCTCCGAGACTGTTACAGGATTTCCTCTTTTTGTAAAGACTATCGCCGGTTCTTCTCTCTGCTTGCAGGCTCGAGATTCAGACTCTGTTTTTTAGCTCAAAGCCCAGATCCACCAGGTTACAGGTATTTCACCTTGGTTTCAATGACTAATATTTGAAGGACGACAGCTTGTGGATGGTTCTCTGCTGCAGGGTTATGGGAATCTAAAGAATGTAACCATTTCTCTCTTTTCTTGTCTGCGTGGAGGAGCACCATCCTCCACTCATCCAAGCTCTTACAAGCACGCCGTGAAAATAGGGATTTCCGCTCCTTTGGGGTCCAAGGATGAAACTTCCAAACCAAAGGATCTTTTTGGCTCTGCTTTCATTGTGGAGCAGTTCGCAAAACCTCCAACAACAGAGTTCGAAGATCCCCATGTCTATGGCTCAACATATATCTACCAGAAAAAATCCCTCATCTGTCGTTTCAATGAACTATGGTCCTCGGCTTATGCGCTAAGAGAATGGGTAAATAAGACCTAGTCATCAGGTCATGAGTTGTTATTTTGCTCCAAAGGGTTCTTCATTGTTAACTTTTCCACAGAGGGAGATTGCTAATGCGTGCAATAGCAAGGTCCATGGTTTAGGGGTAGATTTGGTCTTTCCATGCAGAGATAGTTCCCTGATTTCAACCCATTGACTACGATTTCTATGACTACATCGGTCTGGGTAAGACTCCCCAATTTACCTTTGCATTTTTATACTCCAACTTTTTTACCTACCCTGGGCAATGTGTTGGGTAGGATTATCAAGATTGACATAGACCGGATAACGAAAGGCTTCGTCACTTTCTCCCGCATATGCGTTGAAATTGACCTCAGTCAAGGCCTACCGAATATGATTCTTATAGATTGGACTGAGAATGATCCTTACATGCAACTGGTCGATTATGAGAACACTTCTTTCAGGTGCCACTCTTGTCAACAAACATGGCACCTTCAAGCATCTTATCCTTTATCCCCAACCCCATTCTCATCCCTCGGAGCTCGGAAAAGGGATAATGGTTGGCAAGACCCTAAAAATCACAAAAACCGCTCGAACTCTTCATCTGACAACAAGCAACATAAAAAATATGCCCCATCTCCTCTGCCTTCTACAACACCATTGCAGTCTCCAATAAATGCACAACAACCATCCTAGTCTCCAATAAATGCGCAGCAACCATCCACAGACCCAAAACACCAGCCTTTAGCTTCAGCACAACATCCCGAAGCTTCAAAATTTTTTACTCCGAATCCTACAGTTCATCCTTTTCACACTCCCCTCGAAAAGGATGAATCGAATGACATAATCATGGCCACAGCTCCGCCCTCATGGACTCATAAACATCCTCATGAATC
>SNQJ01S0086014.1:25696-37574 GCA_010110895.2 Picea sitchensis | reverse complement strand
ACCCTTGGAGCATAGAGTGCATCTTGAATGACACATCGTGGTCTAAAAAAATGAGTCAATGAATCTAGGTGGCCTAAAAAACTTGAGCGAATGTTAAACCTTAAAACCTTGAGCACATGTTGAATTAATTAATTAACTACATAATGAACTTATTAAGAATAATCCCTAAGGGTCTAGGCATTTGCAAATAAGCATTTAACTAAGCCTAAGTCTAAGTGAGTCAGAAGACTAAAAACTAAATTTTTAAGTTAAAAGATGAGGGGATGAAATAAATCAAATTAAGAATCATTGAACATAAAAATAAATCATGAGTGATTAATACACTTGTGCAAGTAAATACTAAATTATAAATTAAAGTGAGAAATTAATAAAGCATAAATATGTGTAAGCATAAAAAGGTATCTAGTCTAGTCTAACTAAATAACTTTCCTAAATTAAACACAACTCAGTTTTAGAAAGGCGTCAGTGATTAAAAGGGAAATACAGGGAATAAAGGGACAACTAGGAGTGATTTTAGGAGCACTTTTAGGATGGGTGAGTAAAATTGACATTTAATTTAATTAAATTGTGGATTTATTGGTGAAACTAAGAGAATGGGTGAGAAGTGTATGAGGGTATTAATTCCTAATTAATTAAAAAAAAAACGAATTCAATGTGCAAATAGAAAGTGGTCACTAAGAAAAATTCTATAAAAAAATGACTGAGAGGAGGAATGGATCATGACTGGTATGAGTAAGGTTATGCTGCAAAAATTATGACTGGTTGTACTTGTGAGAGTTGGGATACCCAGATCGAGAGAGAGAAAGAGAGAGAGGTAGCTCTAGCTTGCGAGGCGAGCTAGGAGCTAGAGTATTCTGGTTGTGGTTGTGCGTGGCCCCTTTGCGGCTCGGGGGGCTAAGGGGGAAGAAGAGTACCCCTAGAGTTGGATGGGAGGTACTGGTAAAGTATCAAAGGTTATCAAGCGGATGAGGGAAGGGAACACCTGTCGCCAAGGATTATCATCAAGCCTATCTTCGCCGGACACAGTATTTTCATTTTGAGTTGCATTGTATTAATTTTTTAATGTATATGCGGTTTTTATAATTAGTTTGTTGATTAGTTGTTTAGAATTGATTTCTCTACGCCTTTGTGAAAAGGTCCTAGGAGCTTACCCGATTTCTCCTTGTGTTTTTTATTGAAACCGCCCTACGTTTTATTTCCTTCATTGCTTAGTGAATTTATACATCATATCCCTGCACTGTAACCCATGCATTGCATCCCCTTTTGATCGATATTGCAAACCCCATTTTTTCCATAAAAGATCTCTACATTTTTATGTGTCATATGTGACCTATATGTATCTCTCTGTGCTTCTACCATGTGATTTCACCATGCGTTTTACCCCTTGCTTTAACCCAACAATTTGTCCCTTTCCCAATGTGATTTCACCATGCGTTGGTTGGGATGGTTGACCCTCCAACTGGTTTAATTACCCAATGAAATTCATCTCACCTTGACGTTTTTTAAATCGCCCTCAAGTATTTAACCCCCAATGGTTTGGTTCTTATGATCAGACTGCACCCAATTCCCTCTTAGCTACTTATTGTCCCAGAATGCGAATTTACTATCTCTGCCATGAATTTCAATTGTAGATTTTACCAAAGTTTTGCAGCCTATGTTTGGAGTGATCGCTTGGTGACCCTTTTTACTGTAATATCTCTGCATTTACTCCCTTTAAGACGTCTCTACGAATTGGTTTCCCACAACGAATTTAACCTGCGAATTACCTTCTGCGATTTCTTCTTTTACCCTCAACGAATTTCCAGGTGTGCCCCCACGTTTTCATTTTCTTTTCCTCTGCAATTTAATTTGGGTTCTCTATGTTTTGGAGTTAGAACCACTGTGTCTTAATCCAATACTGTGATTTCTCTCTTATCTCCTCTGCCAAGATTACACCCAACCATTTAGCCAACTATAACATTCAAGCATAGCACCGAATTTTTATTGTTCCTCTGCGTTTTTCTTCTTGTTTGCACCCTTACACCCAGCGTTCGAAACTACTGGCAACGCCCTTTTTGCCTCAATTTTTTTGGCTTTCCTTTCTACCTAGCAACCCTGTGCAGGCTGAGCATGGTTCACTCCTTTACGCAGGCTATGCACGATTTGCCCCTCTGCGCGATTCTTTTTCCTGGGCATTGATGAATCTTTTTCCAATTTAGCTTCAATGTTTTCCATTTTATCTACCTCATGGTTAGAAGTAGTGCTACTACCCTGCTATCTCTAATACTTTTCCACCATGATCAAGAGTTTCCCTTGCACTTGTCATTCCATGGATGGAAAAACTGTGTTGAAAAATTGTTTAATTAGATAGTCTATAAATCTTAATAAATTTTAGGTTGATGGATGGAAAAGTCACTTGTTGTAAAACTATTTAGCTAAATAATCATTAAGAACATACATAACTTGTAGGTTATGTTTTCCATGCTTAAAATATAAATTTTAGGTTAGGTTAGACCTATGTAAAATTTATTCCCATGGTTAATTGCGATTAAAATTCCCTAATTATCAAAGAGTGGTTTATGAAGAAAAAAATGATGCACAAATCAATCGAAGTAAACATCGATAAGGATTATGCAAGTAGCTCAAGATTCTTTTTATGGATATTTGGGATTATTCTTATAAATTTTATAATATTAATGAAGTAGTGACAACCCTTGTGCATAGTTGAGAAGATCGATCCTTAGGGAAATCTTATATCTCAATTTATAAAGTTGTTTTGAACCTTTTTATCTTTGTCAAGAAGGTTATTTATATTGAGTGGTTAGATCCTAATGGTCAACCCTTTGGATTGGTGAGAGAAATAAATCCCTAAAGTAATAGTCAAGGTTGTGGCATAGAAATTGCTTATGTAGTTGGTGAATCTAATCTTGGTGGTAAATTATACTTAGACCACGACTTGATTGCTAACATAGATGGATAATTGCATCAATAAATTGACATATGTTATTACAGTTGGACTCTTGATGGTTAGAATGATGTATAATCTAGTCTTGAATTCAGTTTATGGTTAAGTAAGTAGATTACTCGTGTGCCATGAAGTTGGTGTTGATGTTGAATGATAAAGTGATTAGCTTACCTTGCGCCATTAAGTACCATTGATGCATGATTGTTAGTAGTTAGATTGCTTGCGCTATGAAATAAGGATGATGCTTAAATGAATACACCTTAGATTACTCGCGCACATTGCAACAATGGTGATGTATGATTTCTTACATAATTAGATTAATTGAGTTCATTGATGATATTGATTATGTTTAATTCAGTAATTAGATCGTGCGTGCACTCAGAGATAATGTTGATTATTGGTGAATTTTGAATGGTTGATTAATCATGCGCGTGGAAGTAAAGTAGATGTCTTCTTTTGCGCCTTGAAAATAAATAAAGTTGAATGCTTTGCGCCTTCTCTTATGTCATTCTATGATTGACTTAGTAATTAAATTCTCTTGTGCCATAGAATTTATGTGACGTGTGAATGGTTATTAGAACACTATTGCGTCGTTGATTATTGTTGATGTTATTGATATAGCTAGTTGGTTTTTGGACTTGATTGTGTTAGTGGGATGTAGACAACTCCTTGTTCCTCAGAACAGTCCCCAACCCTGAGACCTTAAATGGTCAAAATCAATTGGATCCTGAGCTTGAGCGTTTCTTATGTGTCCTAGAGGTCCTAACCTTGTAAGGTAGGTTGGGAGGGTAGTCATTTTAATATTCATTATCTGATTGATGATTGTTATAAATTGTTTCAAGATCATTGTGATGTGTTAAGTGATGACGCTATTTATGTTTATGTGTCACTATCCTTTTGTTGATGCGTTGAATGCGTCGTTTCTTATTTCAATGATGAGTAGCTGGTAATGATTTTACTTATGATGTCGTTGATTTTGCGTCTCCATGATTTATATTGTTGACATTAAATTCCTAATGTATTTTTTTTTAACCTTTTATGCTTTTCTTTCCTAGTCGTAACGGAGGGGTTGTGGCATGGTTCCTGAAACATTTCCTAAGTTAGCTATAAGCTAGAAGCTGGTGTCTTTTGATAATTGGAAGTGATCTCAAATGTTGGTTTAAATATGACCATAAATTGTTGTCTAGCAGAAGTTGAATGCCTTCTACTAAGTGGAGGTTTGAGGAAAACCAAAAACCATTGTCTAGCAAAAGTTGTAAGTCTTATACTAAGTGGTGATTTAAAGAAAACCACAAACCAATCACGTTCTCTTGTTGCTGCCCAATTAATGGGACTTCCAAACTTGAAGCCTCGCTATCAATTACTGATGTTGTTCCCCCCTTGACAAGTATAAGGTGAGAAGATTCAAATCCTTTTACTACAAGATGCGTCAATACTCGAGAGTGAATTCTACGGTGTGATTGAGATATCTTCTTGGATATTGATGACCATTGCCAAGAATTCATCCACTCATAGTGTTTCTTTTCTCTTGTAGATTCCTTGATGTAAGAAAATTTGTTTTAAGGATGATTGTTCTTTCCACAATGCTCGCGAGGATGAAGATCGAAACACCGATCTTCAACTTGGAAAACTCGCTGACAATGTTGGCGTATCAGAATCCGCTCTTGAACTAGAGCAAGTGAATATGAACTTTCTTGCAACAGTACAATACTCCGGAACTGGATCAGCTTATTATAGTCTGGACTATGAAAAGCGACATCCTTTTCATATCTAATACTGGTTATGTGCTTGTTGTGCCTGATTTCTTCCCAAGGTCTGATGCTCGACTTAGAAAAATGAAGTTGAACTTCATTTGCACTTGAATTTGGAGTTGTCTCATTGCGTTGCTCCTACGTTGGTTGTTGGTCTGAATAGGTATCATCATCTTCTTTATCTTTGAAAATAGGGTTCTAAACAAGGATGCGTTCAAAATATTTTCAAATATTCTTTCGCTCAAGTGCATCGTGAAGAAGTCGAGTTTGAGTTTGCAACATTGTTTCTTTCACTTGTGTAACTTGTAAGCATGTTACAACAAAATGCATAGTTGTTTTTTCAATGGTGACTGTATTGTCCACAAAAGAGAGGATTATAGTGTTCAATAACTCTAACAGTTCCTCAACTTAGGCCATAGCTTAGACCTCACAGGGTTTCTTGCAACTCCACCAACATGTCAAATGTGGTGGATTTATTTTGACCACTTGCTTGCAACGATTCAAGGTAATGAGAATATGTAGGGTAGAGGGCCTTAATGAACACCCTGAGAGAGAGATCAATATTCACTCCAATGGATTCAATGTCATGCATTATGGATTTAATTTCTGAAGCTAAATCCATAGGGTCATCATTCTTCAACTCTAGGTTGAAGAGATTTAGCACTAGTTGTATGAGTTCTAGTTCATAATGTGTGTCATACAAGTCATTCAATATCTTCAAGGTTCCATAAGAATCACTAATATAATAAATATGATGAATCACCTCCTCACTTACTGTCACAGAGATTACAACATATTCCTTCTAGTCTTTGTCTTCCCACATTTCACGTTCTTTGTTTGACGTTGGAATGGATGGTTTGCTACCATGTATGCTACTATGTCTACTACTCTTCAAATTTGATTCTGAGGCAACAGATTCAAGGTCTAATTTTTATTCTTCTTCAGTGTTTTTTCTACTATGAGGGACTATTGCTGCTTCACAAATATCTTTCCATAGGTCCTTGAAGATCAATGTGCTTTTGATCTTCCTGTACCATTCTTTGTAGTTCTCCTTGCCAGCCAACACTATGTCGACAATGTAGATAAGAGAATGCATTCTTCTTCCTTCACACACATGCTATCAAGTGAAAATACAATGAAGCTACACCAATAAAAATAAAAATTATCTTGCTATTGCACCAAGAATGAAATGCAACTGTATCAATAATACTACATTGCTTCATATGAAAACAAATCTTCTCCTTCGCTATAATGACACTACATCGCTACCCCAAAAGAAACGAATCTCAAAAAAGCTTTATCAAATCCAATAATCAAATAAATGCTTGGATGAAGCATGTGATATGCATTTAAAACTTATTGTAGTGAAATAGCACATTAGATAAATGATCCATGCCATGATACTTAATAGGTTGTGGTTTAGGTTGGTGAGAATAACAATTGTGTGATGTAAGTCTGATTTTTGAAGGTTCATCTAGTCCAAGTTGTTGTGCAACTCTCTCCACATCATCATCATATGTACACAATTTTAATGCAACAATTGACATGTACATTTCAAAAGCTATCAAATACAAATTCTATCAAAGGATATTAGTGAAAAAACGCAAACCGTGTGAATGGGGATACTAGAAGATCGAGAGAGGATAGTCACGAGTCGAACATATGTGGGCATTCTACCGTGAGCATTCTTGCAAGGAAATGTGAGTAAGGACAACAAACGATGTGACTGGACAGTGAAGGGTGTGAGCTCTGATCCCTGGGAGGTGTGTGAGGAAAATATTTGAATAAAGTGAAACAAACATTAGGGTTCAACATAAATTAGGGTTTACATAGCCCGAAACCCTACCCTTAAACCTATTTCATTCTCGTATGAAGTGTTTTCGAGACTAGTGTTGTGTGAGAGTTTCACCAGGAGGTCGATTGGGGTGTGTGGGTAGTCACACTAGTACATTTGGGTCAAATTTTGACAGTGTGTTCGACGCAATAGCTACTTTATATTGTCGGGAGAACGAAAAACAATGGACCCCCTCAAACATCGCTTCACATGACGTTGCTTTTCCAACGCCATAGATATCGTCTCTATTGTGAGTTTCATGCAGAAACGTGTCATCTCAGATTTGACTGTCCAAACCCCATATAGCCGTAGCTACAATGACGTCAGAGACATCAAAATTCGACGTCCCATTTCGTCGGTCTCCACTACGTGGACGCTATGGGAGCGACGTTGCCATGCATCGTAATACTGGTGTATGGTAACGTCGCTCAATCGACGATAAACTATATATCTCCGACGTATGTGCCATGGGACCAAAGTTACCATACGTCACAATTCTAACTTATGGTAACGTCGCTCAACTGACGAACAACTATATATCTCCGACGTATGTGTGTGCCATGGAAGCGACGTTACCATATGTCGCAATTCCGACTTATGGTAATGTTGCTCAACCAATGACCAACTATATATCTCCAATGTATGCGCCATGGGAGAGATGTTACCATACATCGCAATTCCGACGTCATGTAGGTATTTTAAAAAATAAATAAATGTCAATTCCGACAAACCTCAATATTACCTCATGATCTAACAAAGGTATACATGTCACATGTGTGTATGAAAACCTTTATAATATGCTCAGGGTTCATGTATCAAACCTATAAGGTTTGATCTCTATCATAAGGACTTATGAACCATTTTTCCAAGGTATAGACCATCAAAAGACAACTACAACAAGTACTCCACAAGAAGGGACAACAAGGTATTGACCATAGTTGATAAAACAAAACCAGGTACCCCACAAGAAGGGACAACAAGAACTCCAAAAATTGAGACAACAAAACTCTCCATTTCAAACAAGCAAACCCTCCATAAAAAACAATCCATATCAAACCCTCCATAACTGAAAATAAGGAAGCACTGGATAAACACTCCAACATAGGGGAAAACGAGAGTGGAACCCTCACAAGGACCTCAAAGCTACACGTGGTAGCTAGAAGAAGAGGCCACAAACTTCATACAACAAAGAGACAAACAATAAAGGAGGCCACGAGACCTGTACTCAGGTCTGTGGCCCTAAAAGGGGGACCCAACACCCACAAGGAGGCTCCTCAATCACTTTTGTAGGCCCGACATCTAATGAAGACACCTCTACACAAAAAGGACAGGTCCGACAGGTCTTGGGAGGCACCTCATCATCTATTGCACCAACAAACAATCAAGGAGTAGTACCCAACCAATACCAAGACCAAACAAAACTCAGATCTAAAACTGTTACACCAAATGGGGAGGTTGCACCAACAAACTCAGATATGAAACTGTTACATCAAATGGAGAGGTTTCACCAACAACAATCAGATCTAAAACTGTTACATCTAATAGAGAGGCCACACCAACAAACAAAACTCATATCTAAAACTATTACATCAAATGGAGAGGCTGCACCAACAAAACAAAAGTCAGATATGAAAAGATATTCCAAAAAGGAGGCCGCACCATCATCAAGAGAGAACAACTGAGGTAGCCGCAACAATTAGGAGAGTGAGTGTTAGTGTAGTAGAATGATAGAGGGTAGGGTCGTATTTATAGTTATGGAGAGGGGTTAGGGAAATTTAAAATTATAATTAAATATTGACATTTAATTAATATAAATATTAATCAAAATGTTAATTAATATTAATATTAATTATAAAAACTTAAACACATATAAAAGCCCAATCAAAGAAATAAAACCTCAATCGCATAAAACAACAAGGGGGTACCTTTTAAGACAAAGTCAAGGGGGGGTCCATAATGGAAAAACATGTCCACATGAGTCTCATAATGACCTATAAACTTTATCATCACAACATAAGGGGGTCCATCAACAATTTGGTCATGTCCATCTTCACAGGGACTCCTAGGTATCATGGACCATCTTGGAAGAGAGGAAGAGGATAACACATCAACACAAGGAAGAGGATCACACATCAACACAACTTGGTATTACACCAAGATCTACCTGGTCAAAGAACAAGTTTCCACATAAAACATATGGGGGCCCTAGAACACATCTAGGGTCTTATCCACCAAGGTACATGACCAAGAATCAACCCATGCATTAGGAAAGGGTTCCCTGGAACACATCCAGGGGCCCTAGAACACATCTAGGGACTTATATCAACCACCAAGGAACACATCCAAGGATCAATCCAAGCACTGAACAAGGATTCCCTGGAACACATCTAGGGGCCCTAGACACATATAGGGACTTATATCAACCACAAAGGAACATATCCAAGGATCAATCCAAGCATTGAGAAAGGATGATCCCTTAGGAACCTACCATTTGGATGACATTTTATTCCCAGAAGAAAGTGAGAATATGCCTAAAGTTTCCAATGATGAATCTAATAAACTTTGGGTTTCCCCCAAAGATAGTTTTCTAAGGACTAGTTCACACTTCTCATTAGCTAATTCAGTACATCTTGATACCTTTTTATACAAGAAGGATGTTAAAGAAAGTGATTTTTAGATTAATATTGTTTCGGTGGAAGCTATAATTTTTGCAACCCCATCATAACCCAAAAAATCACTCCCTTTGACCTAAGTTGTCCTCTAGTTTATGATGGTTATATTGATTCTTGCACTAAAGAGAGGAGATGCTATAACCATGTTATTCTAATTGAGATAGATAGCCATACTACTTAGATTCCATCTTGTACCAAAGGAGAAAAATTGTATCGTTGTGTAAAGGAGGACCGTTTGGAGGCGGAGAGATAGTGAGATTGCAATGAATAATTTGGAGGCCCAGACATCATGAGATTACAGTACACCCGAGTTTAAATGACCGTTTGAGGTGGAAAGATGTGAGATTGCAGTGAACCCTTTGGAGTGTCATATCTGATTATGATTAGGGTTATATTCTATATTTTTTGGGAAGGGGTGGAGATCAGAAAATGAGCAGCAAAGAGAACATCATTTGCATTTATTTTTATTTTGACTGAAATGTTCAGGTATAAAATCAAAGAAAAATACTTTTAGTCAATTTTGGAGAGCTTGGGATTATGATGTCCAAAATGAACAAAAGTGATCTTTACCAGGTGGTGTGTATCATGTTCAAGTACATCTAAAATTCCTCCATTCTAACGCGACTTCCCACACATGGGAATTTGGAGATATTTCAAAGTTGTTTGATAATGTAGTTGAAGATTTTCAAAATGGTGCAACTTTTGTCATTGTGGACAAAATTTAGAACCCTAGGGACAATAATCCAACTCTTCTTTTCCAAGATAATTGAGGTGGAATGGATCTCAATTGCATGTGGAAATGTATGAGCTTGAGTTACTGAGTGAAAAATAATAGCACAACTATTGGACGATATGGAAGTGGCTTCAATACAAGTACGATGAGATTAGGTGCAAATGTGATTGTTTTCAATCGCTTTTCTCATGGAAGCCCTGCTACACAAAGTATTGGGCTCCTTTCTTACACATTTTTGAGGAGAAATATTCAAGGTTGTTAAGGAATTCAGTTCTTTATGAGCATCAGATTGTATATTCCCATCAATAGAGTCCAAAAGAACTCTAGAAAAGAATTAGAAACAAAAATTACATGAAGAGTAGATAGGATGTCCTCAACTTGAGATCTCTCTCCTCCATCGTGGCCTCTGTTGAGTTGAATAAACATTTCCATTAAGACAAAGCTGAGGAAAATTTTAAGTACCCCACAATCCCAACCATGTACACGGGTGGTTGGGTATGTTACAATTGGTATTAGAGCCAATATTACAACACTAGGGTTTGTATGGGCTCAAGGGAAATGAATGACAATGCTTTTTCCGTTTAGCATTTGAAAAAGAATAAGAAAAAAACATGCTCAAAGCCTTTCCGCCTCAAATGGCCATTTCAACTCGGGTGTACTACAATCTCATGATGTATGGGCCTCCAAACGGTTCATTGCAATCTCACTATCTCTCCACCTTCAAATGATCCTTTCAATTTGGGTGCACTGCAATCTCATAATATCTAATTCTCCAAATGGTCATAATGTTCATTTCAGTAGGTTCCATTCCTCCAAATATCTTGTCATCGGACCCATAGATTGATGTAGACCATGACCTAGACCAACACATAGAGATAGATATAGATTTAGACGTTGACCTGGAGCTTGATGTAGACCATGACATAGACCCCCCTAGCTCCATCTAATCCTAGGCATAAATTATACTCAATCCTTAACCCTATATTAACTCAATCTTGGTTTCAGGTAGCCAGGGAGCAATAGTTTTCCCCTGAAAGTGGCTCTCTAGGAGGGAAGTGGGATTCCCTATACTGGAGCCTATACCAAAGAAAGTTGATATTATAGTGAACTCAGGTTTGGATCCATTTGGGCAGGGATTTTGACACAGGGAGCCAACTTTTGACGCCTTTCTCCGTATCATGGTTTTTCTCTAAAGGCAGGGAGACTGAACTTTCAATTATGGGTCATCTCAGGTGGTCCCCATGAACCTCCCTTCATGAGGACGATGGAATAGATTAATTTTTATTTCTATGGAAAGATAATAGAGGAAGGATTGATCTAAAGATTTTCTCTCAAGCAAAGATACTTGATGTTGAAAAATGACTAGCAAATTATAATTGAATTTAAAAATTGGTACCTCTTCAAAATATGTGATTTGCAGTTGGATCCAAAACTTTGTACCATGATTTCACTACCTCCATACCTTCAAACATTCATATTTCCATTTCATTGAATCCATTATTATATTGTGACTATTTCTCTGTCTCCCGTTCACTCTCTCCATCATTGAGAGTGAATGAGTGACAAATAAATAGTGATTAGACAATGGTGGATTGAATGAAAGGGACATATGACCTTTTGGAGGTGTGGATGTAGTGAAATCATGGTAAAACGTTTGGGAGGGTAGGAATTACTTATGATTCTTATGATGTTTTATTTTGATGAGGTGACGTAGATGTGTAATAAGGGGAGAGGGAGAGAAGGGGAGGGAGGGAGATATCCAACAAGCATCGTAATTTTAATTTTTAATGGAACCAATAACATGCACCTCATTTTTTCATATTTATTCTCTCCATTTCCATCATTGTGTTGGCTATCCCTCCTCTATTTGGGGTTCAGGGGCTAGAGGGGGAGAGATAGAGGGAGAGGGAGGAGGTAAAGAGAGATAGGGAGGTAGAGAAAGGT
>SNQJ01S0086014.1:3446-25152 GCA_010110895.2 Picea sitchensis | reverse complement strand
AGGGGGGGAGTGAGAGAGAGAGAGGGAGAGAGTGGAAAAGGGGGAGAGAGAGGGAGTGGGAGAGAAGGAGAGAGAGAAAATAAGAGTGAGATAAGGGGGGAGAGAGAGAAATGGAGAGAGGGATAGAATGTGAGAGAGGCTAGAATGTCTGAGAGTGTGAGAGGGACAAAGAGAAATATAGAGAGATGGGATAGAGAGAGATAGTGTCAAAGTGTGAGAGGAAGAGAGAGGGAGATAGAGTGTTGGGGTAAAGAGAGAGAGAGAGTGAATAAGGGGGGAGAGAGAAGAATGTATGAGTGAAGAGCATAATATGTCCATGCCTACGTGCCTCAATGTTATACCATGTAACCTATAAATTGAGCATGAGAGGATGTGTAATTAGGACAAAATTTGGATGGAAATACATCTAATTTGATGGAAATGGATGGTGATAAATATCTATTGGAGCTTGATAACATTCTATGTGAATTCTATAAGAATGTGTGTACCTAATAAGCACTAAGTTAAAGTTTAGCCTTGAATTTTTCTAACTCAAAATCAAAATAAAGGTGATTTAGCACACATGTAAGGACCTTTGTGACCTTGGAATAGGAGGAAAATGAATTAAAAATGATTTAATTGGTAAATTATCAATTCATTCACATGCCCAATGTCTCGACAAAAAAAAACTCTATGATTTTTTTAATAATGAATGCACCGCATCCTAAGGAGTCATAAATATTTTTCAAATAATACCCTATCTCATGTAAATACATTAGTGAGCAATGTCTAGCTAATAAATTACATTCTATGAAATATGGAAACCTTCCCCATCTACAAATAATAACACCAAGCCTATTGTTAATCAATGGAAAATGGTGGAACTGCTCAAACTCAACATTGAATTAATGACATGTTCTTGGCTTGTGTGTTTTCTTAGGATTCGTTCTTGGCTTGTATGAATGGTTGAAGTGTAAGTTTGAGGAAATGTTTAGGGAATAATTGCAATAGTTCTAAGATCCAAGGAAGTAAAGGATCAATATAGAGGGATGGTCAAGCAATGGAACCAAGATTTAGTTCGGTCATGGATTCTAGAAAAAAATTGAGGAATCCCATAAATCACTAAGGGGAGTCATGTTAGAGTACTAATAAGTCAATACCTAGTTGTCATTGTGAAATTACATATGAAAAATGCAAGGTAAAACTCAAGTAGGAGACATAAAGGAAGGGAAAGTCATAGAGGGCTCTTCTAAAAACCCTTCTAAGAAGATAAAAACCCTTCTAAGATTGTAAAAACCCTTATAAGAGGCTACATGGGTGGTTGGGTATGTTACAATTGGTATCAGAGCCAAGATTACAACACTAGGGGTTGTATGGGCTCAATGTAAATGAATGAAAATGCTTTTGGTGTTTATCATTTGAAAAAGAATAAGAAAAAAACATGCTCAAAGCCTTTCCGCCTCAAACAATCATTTCAACTCGGGTGTACTACAATCTCATGATGTCTGGGCCTCCAAATGGTTCATTGCAATCTCACTATCTCTCTACCTCCAAATGGTCCTTTCAATTTGGGTGCACTGCAATATCATAATCTTTGAGCCTCCAAATGGTCATAATGTTCATTTTAGTAGGTTCCATTCCTACAAATATCTTGTCACCAGACCTAGAGCTTGACGTAGACCATGACCTAGACCACCACATAGAGATAGATATATATTTATACGTTGACCTAGAGCTTGATGTAGACCATGACATAGACCCCCCTAGCTCCATCTAAGCCTAGGCATAAATTATACTCAATCCTTAACCCTATATTAACTCGAGCCATGAGTGCACTATGCATATACCTTGTGTACAACCCTTGCACCCACATCACCCACATATTGGTTCTCTAACCATTGCTCTATCCTTGAAAACACTTTCAATCCTAACCCCTTAGGCCTTAGTTTTCCCCATACCCCTATACATCTTTATTCATAAATCGGTTTGGTGTATATTAAATTCTATATATGTTGCATTAAGAGTGTGCACACGCTCTCGTGACTTGACTGATTTGGTCGTTTATGCTCAGAAGGAATGCCCACTGTGCACGTTCCTACTAGGAATTGTAAGGTGACATTAGTTAGGGCATGTGCCATTGATTCTAGCTGAAAGTCACCTTTGAAGGCATGAGGTGAATATGTTAGCATGGGGATGGAAAAAGAACCATCATTTTCTTATGGATATGGTGAACCATACATTCATGTTAGAATTTATCCATAGGTTAACCATAAACCTACACTGACAGATCCATAATATATAGAGGACATAATCAAAAGATTATACATACCCAAATGATGATTTTTCAATTTAGCAATCGAACATAACAATTCATAAAACATTAAACATAACTAGAATTGATGGCCATATAAACTATGTTTAAAGGAGCAATCACACCTGATTTGATGAACTGGTCAACAGTACAGTTGGAATGGTTGACCTTGCGTGTTTCTCTTCAGTTGTCTGACCCTCTGTTAGTCTTGATCTTCCCTCAATCGACGAAGAAAGATCTTAAAGTACCTGCCAAAATCATTCAACCTCCATAAATACATAAAAAATCAATACAAGTCATATTTGTAGCACATTATTTACTCTAAGATGCATTTTTACGAGAGTGTCAGAACATACCTGAATGAGCTCCTCTTGATTTTGAGAATAATTTATTGGATCCATGCGTCTAATATTTGATCAAACTTCCTCCCTTGATTTGAAGTAGCAACATTGAAGTCAACATTGACTTTGTTGTTTCTCTGTTGGATCGAGGGAGGTTTGCTCCAAGATTAAACGACTCCAATAAATTATTCTCTATTGAACAAGGCCAACCACATGAAGGAAGAAGCTCTTATGGCCCCTACCCCCCACCCCGCACATCACTCTCAATTCCCCAATACCCAACATATAAATCTATTGAAATATTTACAACAACAAAAAAACATATATACATACANNTATTAAATAGTTATTAAAATATTCATGTACATCATCATTTAGTACTTTTAGCCGACGTCTTCTTCTTATATCTATAGTTCCTAATCATTTCATCAATATCTACATCTTCGTTCTCTGGGTGCTCTTCAAAATTTGATTGTGATTGTGTCCTCTCACGCAGAGCAGGCCTAGTTGCAGGGTAATCATGGTGTAATGGAGGCCGTTATGATGAGGCATCACCTACAAAAGAAAAAAATACAAAATTTAAATGGCCAGTTTTTAAATATCATTGAACTAGTTCAGTAATATTAAAAAAAACACTTGCAATGTCATTATTTACCCATTGAACTAGTTCAGTAATATTAAAAAAAACACTTGCAATGTCATTATTTACCTAGTGCACTGGTCAACACCGTTGGAATGATTTACCCCGCATGATCCTCTTCAACTATATGAGCCTCAAGTACAACATTCTCTGCCATTGAGACCACAAAATTTATAAGGACAATCATAAATGTATTAGTAAAAAAAAATAGAAGTACAAAATGTAAAACTACGAAATTATTAAGTATATGATTAAAATACAACCATATTACCGTCATGTGCCAGATCGGTCGTAGCACCATCATGGGGCTACACCCCCATGGAAAATTGGGACTGCATGAGAGAACCATCTTCTAGTTGCAAACTGCTATCAACACACTACTCTCCAATACTAGTGCGTTCGTTGACATTGTTGCTCCCTTGATTAAAACAAAGTTCTAAATATTAATAATATCCAACATGACTATATTATATTAATAATAAAGGTTAATGTGGATTGAATTTTATTTACCTTATCCTGCAAAGTGGTTCTTGGTATCTCCCCCAAGATTGTTTAGTGTTCAACTACAACTTTATAGTTGTACTTGTAACCAAGCTGGAGGTCTTCCTCCGTGGTTTCAGTACCAAACTCGTCACCTGTATTGCATAAAAGTATGCATTTTTAATGGTATTCGCTGCAATGATCTAAAAGTTTTAAGGCATTACAATTACAATATTTAGGTACTTACAATTTGTGACTACAACTTCAAGTAGTCTCCCTAGCCTAGCCTATGATGGCCACATTTGGCAAGCCTTGCTTTTGTTGCCTTTGACGTGTCAGTCAACCTATCATCAAAATTTTCAAGTATGTTAATATATACCACAATTTTATTTACATCTACAAAATATTGAAGGTATTGAATTGAAATTGTAATTTACGTTCTGGGACCAGAGGGTGTTTTTCCTTCATCTATCAATTTCTTCTCTTTTGCGTCCTTAATGAGGGCCTTCCACTCCCTCTCTAGAATCATCAAAGGATGCTCGTACCTATCATTTTGTTTCAAGTGCTTCCTATATGTTTCTCGTGTATATTTTAAATATTGACTAGCTGCGGTAGTGGCCAAGGTCTTATTAAATGTGTCTACACCAAAAAGGCTTTCGAGATAATCCATCAATTCATTTTTGAGGTTGGAATTCTGGGAATTCCACCTCTCCCGTATGGTGGGCCCAAAATCAGTAGTGCCTTATTCTTCAAGGACCTATAAAAATCGTTATTTCCTACACACAAAATGATTATATGATTATTAATTTAAAAATAATAATTTAGATGATTTATATTTGTCTACATAGAGAGCATGAAACAATTAAAATTTTAAAAATTACCCAGGACTTTAGCTTGCTTTAATGGAAGCCCTTCCTCGTTGACCATAAATGTTCCCTTAAGAGTCCTTGTTCTGGTCACACATCTTGATTTAGGAAAATCAACCATATAGTTTGTCAAATCATCAACCTCATCTCCGTCACCACCTCCAGAGCCTACCTGTGTGGCTACTTCCTCGGTGTGTGTGTCGTGGCTCCCACCTAATGGCATGGAAGGTGGAGATATGAATAGCTGCATCCTGACAGCTATACAAGGGCTTGTGTCGGGACCCTGTGGTGTTTGTGCAACACCACTACTACCGAAACCATGCATGTCAGTGTCAACATGATCCAAGAATCTCTATATAAGAAAGAAAACATTTTTTCGTTTAGATAATGTAAAAGTTAAAAATTAAGATTTCATAATTGAACTTATGACAAAGATAAAACCACTTGAAATTATGGTTATTACCTTATATGTCTTAAGCCTTGTCATAACTTCTTTGATCCTTTCTTCTACCTCAGGAGTTTGATCTAAAATATCTAACAAGTGAGCTAGTTCCTTGTTTTCTTTATTGATCTTTTTTCTAATTAAAGCCATAGGGTCGGGGGATTCATACAAATCCATTTCGCCGAGCGAATCATCATCAACATCATGTTCTGAGGCCTCTTTTTTTTTACCACGATCATCCTGCCACATTACAGTAAAATTAGAACTGTGATCATTATCATGAGAAATAAATTCAAATGTATGATAAATCCTCCCTCTTTATTGACATCCAAGGAGGAATGTTATTGTTGATAAAAAAAAATAGGACACACTGAGTAAACATAACAAATCTCTCCAAATGAATTAATACCGTAAAGAGCATAAGGAAAATCATAAAATATAAGAGTCATTGCTTACAGGTTGGGTAAATTAGTATATGTACCTCCCCCATAATAAGAACATCTGTATCTATTCAATTCAAATTGCAATCAATCAATAACTCTTCCCTTGCAACTATTGATTTTATTGGACATACGAATACACAGTTTCCTTCACGCCCCTAAAATACGCAATTGGGTTTCTTATTTGTGGTCGCAGGTCGTTTACTGTTTATAAACCCTACAATATTCCCCATTGCTTTTGGCCTTCCATCAACATAGATGGTTACTCCTTTATTTTGATCATTGTCTTTTAGTTGTATATAGTTTGCATCCAAGCCATATCTTCACATAATTTTTGTATATTGGACTATTTGTATCCAATCTTTCTAGATATAACAAGGTCCGATGTACTCCATCAATTTAGTTAATCCGTTGTAACATACCTTTATGCCATCCATGGAAAATATCCCCAAACCATGTAATGACGATGGAGCAATCCGGTATATCCTACCATTTACACAAAAATCAGTGTTTATTTCAAGAATATCCTTGGGTACCCATCGTTTCACTATATGTTTGTACCTCAAGGGCACCTCGATGTCGTCTATGCTCTCATGATCATAAGAACCTGATCCCCCTTTCACAAGAAAAAATTCCATGCGTCTATGGAATTTTCTTCTGATCTTCTCACCTCTAGTTGATCTCTACGTGTTAGACCTACTAGATGTCTCACTTTCCTCTATTCTACCTGAACTCCCCTCACTCAATGAAGATAGATACGAAAAATACATGTTTTCTTGTATGTCCTATAACACCATTAATGACAGAAAGTGACTTTCAGATCTACTTTATGCATGATAAGGTTTCCCTAGATTGTTGAAACTTGTGGCATAAGCTTGATATTTTTTCTCTTAAATTGCCTAGTGGATTAGGGTTGTTAAGAAGTGAAATATCATATATTGTTTTATTACATTTCATATCAATGCTAAGGATGTAAATTCTCAGGGACTATATCTGGGAAACTCTAGGAAAGAGGTAAAATTTCTGAAGTTCAAGACACTAAGTTTCTAATTTAGAATTTCAGCAGAATTTTTAATTGAACTTTTTACATAAAAAATTGTTTTCTAGAGTCAATTAAACAAAAAACAAATTTGCTAGAACCCAACAAGATAATGGTGTTGTTGGATTGATGCCAATGTGGCATCATGAGGTATAGTGTTGGATGGTATAATAATGTGTCTACAAAACTAAGTTTTGGAAGTGAATTTTGATTTCTTGGGATTAGTTAAATTATTCCATTGGTGCTTGACATTTATTTGTTGAGAAAAACTAGTGCATTTCTTGTATATATTGTTGAACCCTAGTAAGAAGTCCAATGGTCACAATTTCAATATCTAGAAGCAACGTATGATTACTAGATTCCAATGCAATGGATTGTTAGGATTGGTCATAGGAAAGGGTAGGAGAAACTCTGATGATGAGAATGGGAAATAATTCTTTCAGTCGAAGAATAGAGAGGTTATGATGTTAATAAATTTGTCCATAACAAATGATAAGTTTCTACAAGTCCAAGATTTGGTAGTGATTACCTTGAAGAGTTTATCTCCTTTTGAAATTTTTGTTGAAACTTTAAATGTCACCAAGGAGATTACTAACATTACATTTAAGTTGTGTAGACAATTATTAAAAAAGGATAGATTCAATAAATAGTTTATAAGCAATGGAAAAGCATCCAAAAGTGCCTTTATAGTAAAGAGTAAGGACAAATTAAAACATAAACTAAAGGGAAAAAAAATCATAGATGGCAAACCTAAGGGTTCAAGGAAATCTACTAAGAACCTGAAGTGTTTTTACAATGGGATAAAATCATATACTGCACACCACTGAATTGGTACCACAACAATCACTCCCTTCTTAGGGCCTTTGATCCCAAAGCTAGAGATAATTGGTCACTTCCCGATGAAATGTTGGGACCTATGGATGCCATTATCACCATATTGATCTTTGTGGTTTCTTTCTAGTGTAGCTAGCTAGTGACATCGTGTACTTGGTACTCAAATTAAGAAACACAATTTGACAATGCACCTGTAAATACTAGAATGTGGATGAAGACATATCCATGTACTTGGTACTCAAATTATGAAGTTCAAGACACTAAGTTTCTAATTTAGAATTTCAGTTGAATTTTTAATTGAACTTTTTACACAAAAAATGCAGATGAAGACATCTCCATGTAAAGGCTCTGATTGATTAAAGAGAATAATAATAATGTTAATAGTATGATATATCACTAGAATTTGAAGGTGCAGAAAGTCAATATTGGAATTGACTGATGTTGTAAAATGGCTTCTAAGGAGATTACAAGGATGAGAATACCATGTCTAATATTTAGGCCTTATTGAAAGAATACAACAATTTGTTTATGTATATTTTTGCTGAGATGAAAGGGATTCAAGAAGAGTTTGGGGAGATGAGGATAGAGTTGTGGTTAGATGATAATCATGTTAACCATCAGCCCTATCATATTAATCCCAGGGTTAAGGGGAAGGTAGAGAAATAATTTGACATAATATTGTAAATCCGATTAATATTATGAGTAGATGAATCCAATTAGATCATTCCTATTGTTATTCATAGCAATAAGGACTTTCATGCCATTAAGGTTTGTGTGGAATTTAGAAGTTTAAACTCTACTTGTGTATGCTACTTTTCCCACTCCTTTTAGTGATGAGGTGATTGATCAAGTTGTAGGAAAAGAGGATTATTCCTTTATATATTTGTTTTCAAGATATATCAAGTATGAATTGAAAAAGAAGACAATAATAAGACTACCTTTACTAGAAAATAAGCATCATTTGGTTATAATTTCATGCCTTTTGGGCTCAAGAATGCACCATGTATCTTTTCTCAAGTTGTGATTATAACCTTTAGAGATTTCATTCACAAGTTTTTGGAGGTATATATGAATGATTGAATTGTATATAAATTGTTGAAGAAACATATTGGGTTGTTGAATTTAATGTTTGATAAATGTAGGAAGCTCTAGATCTCCCTAAATTTGAAGAAGTGCATATTCTATGTACCAATTGGAATTTTGTTGGGACACATTTTCTGCAAGGAAGGAGTATTGGTGACCCTTCCATGATTGTTGTCATTATGAATATACTTACACCAAATAATGTTAAATAGATGTAGTCTATTTTGGTACATAATAGATACTAAAGAAGGTTCATCTACAACTATGCCTCGATCATAGAGTGATAATAGAGCCTCTAGAGAAGTTATTGAAGAAAGCTAAACTATTCTTGTGGACCCTTGAATGTGAAGCTACTTTTAATATACTTAAACAAAAATGGCGAGTTCCCTAATTTTGGTGTTTCCTAATTCTAATGTAAAATTTCATGTGCATGTAGATGCTTTTTCATAGAATTAGGAGTGGTTCTTGTGAAACTAAGAGAAGGAAATTTAGATCATCCTATATATTTTGAAACTAAGAATATTTCACAAGTTGAGCACAACTACATCACCATATAGCGTGAAGGAATTTCCATGGTTTATTCTCTATAGAAGTTAAGACACTACCTTCTAGGAGGATGCTTTAACTTTTATACAAATCAATTTGTATTGAAATATTTCGTAAATAATCTTTTTCTAGAGGGTTATATTTGTAGGTGGTTTCTCTTCTTTCAATACTTCTCCTTTGAATTTGTGGTTAAACCTAGTAAACATATTGTAAGGATTGATCACCGCTTTAGGCTCGAGTCAAGAGAACCAAGTGGTGCATTGGATGATAATGTTCCAGATACAAACCATTAAAAGTAGAGGCTACCTTGAACAAAAAGAGGAGACTGATTTGTTTCTAACTACTGGTGTTTCTCCTAAATATTATTCCATAACTCAAAAGCATCAGTTAGTGGTTAGAGTTGCAAATTATCATTTAATCACAGAACAATTATAAAAATTGGGGATTGATGGTATTATTTAGATATGTGTGATGGATTATTAAAGGAATAATATTATATGGGAATGTCATCAAGGAGTTGCAAGAGGGAATGTTGGAGGAAAAGTAATAGATCACAAGATTGTCCAAGCTAATCTTAGGTGGCCAGCCATATTTAAGGGCTCTAAGGATTATGCTAGAACTTATGATGTCTATCAAAAAGTAGGTAAACCTTATAGGAGAGATGAACTACCCTTGAATCCAGTAAGGGATCTACAACCTTTTGAGAAATGAGATATTGACTTTGTGGGATATATTAAACCTCCTACTATACAATTCTAAAGCTTGATATATCATTACTGTAATTGATTATCTCACTAAATGGGAAAAAGTTGCACCCACATAGGATTTTATGATTGACAATGTAGCCAAATTTATTTTTGAGAATTTTGTTAGAAGGTTTGGTTGCCCAAGGAATTTGACCAGTGACTAAGGTAGGAACTTATTGAACACCACTACAGATACTTTGAGTAGGGAATTTCTTATCTAGCATCATAAAATTATCCCCTGTCATCCTTAGGCTAATGGGACTAGATGATTCATCTCATCTTGCATAGCTTGTTCCCATTTAGGTTGTCCTTGTGCATCTGCGTAAGAGATAAGATCACAAGTCTCAAGAACATGCACACAGGTGTGATGATAGGAACCTCCGGCACTACAACCATATTCGTTGAAGGTGTCGAAGGAGTATCGTTGACTATAGTGGGTATGGGAGTTGAGGGACTCCCAGTATCTTTCTGACTTGATTCAATACTCATCCTCGTATGATCACAAGTCTGGTAAGTGGAGGTGTATGTACCACAGATGATAAATTTACGCCCTTTAGAAGGTAAAGACTTAAAATGTGGTGGTAAATGTAACAAGCAGCGAGACCTGTGGGGAAGATGGTCTGGCTCCACGATGACTTAAGACTCGTGATATATAAAAAAAAAATCCTAAGGCCAACTATTAATCAAAGATCACACCAAAGTAAAATAAACAAAAGGCCAATATGCACACAAACATGATAAAGTGGCTAAAATAGGCCTCCCTCTCTAAAGTAGGTATGCCTCTCCTAAGGGGGCCCTGAGAATCCTCTACTAAAATCGGAGGTAACATAATCAATTATAAGGGCCTTCATGGGGTTAACAACTAGTCGGTCAGATCCCCCCAGAGAGGTAATCCTCCATAAAGGTTGTGTGTTGTCCGACCCTTATCTGAACCAGGGTACCTGCAGAATAACCCCTGCAAGTAACCTATGTGGTACCTAAGTCAAGAAACTAATCAACCATGATATAACTGATGCATAAGCAAACAGTCGTAAGTCAGATCCACTGTATGGGCAGGGTAACAAACCCTGAAACCTCGAAAGCACCGCCTCTCATAGAGGTAAAGGTACTAGCAAGATCCCCATATACGAATAGATACCCAGAAATATATCTGACACTAAGAAGGTATCAGGGGGATATCTCTTCAACCAACCTCACACGACTTGGTGCTTAACTCCGGTGTAAGCGGAGCCTTTTGATATTACCGATTATACAATGGATTTCTCCACTCTCTTATTCAGACACATATGTTGATTTAATATCCTTGGAGAAGTTTACTCACAAAATCCTATTCCAAGGCTCTAAATCCTAAGCTAGTTTGTGCACCCTAGAAAATATGAGAAATCCTTTTCCTCCTCTCAGTATGAAAATGGTTCTGTAGCAGGTTGTAGAGTTACAGTTGAAGCCCTTACTTGACGAAATTCCGGGTTACAATAAAATGAAGGTAAAGGGGGAAAATGTTCACAAAACCACTTTTATTACTAATTGTGATAATATGTCTTACAAATGCCCGCCTTCTAGATTAATTGATGCAAGTACCTCTTTTAAAAGACCTATGCACATGACTCTCGATGAATTGGTCAGTCTCCATCTCTATCTCGATGATATAATTGTGCGCGTCAAGGGGATGATAATTACATAAGAATTCCAAGTGTTGGGTCCTTTCCAATTTGCTTTTGTCTTGGACACTAACTCTTACATTTTTAAGGATTTACAGAAGCTATTGTTTTCATATAGCACTAACATTCCTTGCTTTAATTATTACGAGGGACCAATGTGAAAAGTTCTAATGTTGATTTGATTTTTTGTATATTAGTAACTTAGCTCTGCTTTCATTTTTGCGTTGTTCTCTTTTCTGCTTTACAATAGTTTGATTTATGCTTTCTGTTTTAAAACTTTTCTTGATGCTTCTTCATTTTTTGTCTTTTATTGTTGTTGTTTTAATTTTTGCATTTTTACTTCTGTCATGATTTTGTTTCCTATCATCTTTCAGTTAATTTGGTCAAGATAGGGTGTTGGATCAATTATGCCACAGTGACACTCTTGCAAAGCATTG
Organism: Picea sitchensis; assembly: GCA_010110895.2. Lineage (NCBI taxonomy): Eukaryota > Viridiplantae > Streptophyta > Pinopsida > Pinales > Pinaceae > Picea > Picea sitchensis. The sequence goes on along the minus strand of SNQJ01S0086014.1, from coordinate 13,310 downwards.
TTAGTCAATAACAATCAAGATTACATAGTTGTTATGATGTCTCCTCTGAAAGACCCTTGAAATTGTTATATATTTCCACTGTTGTCTTGTAAAGAATTGGTTGTCTCCCGCTTCTTCTTGCCATTTCTTCGTCCATTGATATTTTAAGAGAAAGTCTAAAAAATTTCCTCCTTGAAGTTAAGATAAGATTCTGGATTGAATGAATATGAATACAGTGGAAAACCCCTCATACTTAACATTTTTCATGAATTATTCCCAAATTCCCGATCATCTTTCCATTAAATACACTCACTTCCCCCTGTTGGATAATCTTCCTGGTTATATCTTCTTGACCTGTTGTTCTTGGCCTGCGAAACCATGAGTTCTGAGTTCTAAATCTGTTGAAAACATATTTCCCTATGGAGTCGCCAGTTTGTTGACGATTAAAATCGTCAATGAAGTTTTGCCTGCAAAGTGTTTCTAAAGCCTATTATTATAAAAGATAAATAATACTAGTAGGTGGGGCCCCTTGTAGATTGGAGATCAGGTTTGGTCCTTATTTGATGTTTGTGTTGATGGTCAACACTGCTTACATGGTTGATGAGATCTTGTTTTTATTGGCTATGGATTGGGCTTTTTTAGTATTGGTTCTTTATGTTACTACGTCCTATGCTATTCATTAATACCATTGCTATATGTTCTTGGGACACCTGCACAACAGACATGTTAGTAACAATACATAAAAGGAAGTTAAAAAAAAGGTAACACATATAAGCAATTAGAAAGAAGTGAAAACAATGCAACAAATGCAAAGGAAAGAATTTGAACTATGCTATATGATATACTACATGCATGGAAGATTAAAATGATTATGGTTAAGTCCTAGCTAGCAAATAAATGGTTATGTGATTTGATTGTGTTATATGGTTAATATGCATATGGTAGGATAAGATGTGGGTGGCGCATTTGACAAAGTGAAAGTTGCTAATGCTTATGCAATTTGTTGAGTTATATGGAACGTGGTCGATTTATGTTATGGCATAAGTTAAGAATATGATATGGTCGCGCTATTGGTGATGATTCGATACATGGTTTATTCGATTATATAGTTGATATGTAATATGGCCAAGTTGGAAATGGAAGGTATGATGTGGGTGGAGCATTTGACAAGTAATAGATGTAGATTCCAACACATGGTTTAAATTAATGGTTGATGGTTAATGGTTGTCGTGTACTAATGAATTAATTAACTGTGGGTGGAGGCGACGTGCATTTACTACACGTCACCCTTACTCCTTCCATTGGCCACCACCCTAGTCGGGCTATTATTCAACCTTGTTGTTGTGGTTATGCTCTGATTTCTTAGCACAGAGGAACCACTCGACCAACTCGAGTTTTAAGGTGTTTGATCGCAAGTATGTCTTTTTTTCCCCATCCACGAGTATGATGTGGTTATGAAATGGATACTCGCTCAGGTGTATTGGTTTGTGCTTTCCTTAAGTATTTCAACTGTGTAAAATTGTGTTTGAAATGGAGCATTGATGGTTTTCTTTGCACTAATGTTTGGAGTCACAACGTTATTGGTCATCCTAAGTATTAACAGCCATAAGGGCTGTCTATCTTCCTTGTTGGTTTGGTTGGAGGGTTTAGTTTAGTTTTGGGTGGCTGGTTGTCCTCACACTTTTGTATCGTTTTATCCAGTCTTTGGATTTTATGGGGTTTAATGGTTGGAAGCACTCTACGTCACTGCGTTTTTTTCACTTGGGCATTGGGTTGTTCTCACCTTTAATGGTTGCGCAGTGGGTTATATTGCTCTTTCTCGACCCTGTTTGCACCTCATCGTTGTGTTTGTTTGACTGGAGAGTCATGAGTGTTATACCCTACATGTCTTAAGTATCATTACCAAGCCAAATTGGAGCCTCACTCCTCTGTTATAGCCTCTCCCGTCACATGTTTTTGTCACCCTTTCCACATAGTAAGTTGTGGTGTTGTCTGTGTATACACCATTGGTCTCAGAGATTTTCACCATAGAGAAGAGTCGGCTCTGGTCTCCCTGTGTTGGCCATAGAGAAAACCCTTAACTCCTCCAGTCTGAGGGTTTATAGAGAAGACTGTCGGGGCCTGTCGGGTTTACTATTGGTTATTGTTGATTGGTATGTATTGTCAACCGAATTGAGTATAGACTTGCCAAATTGGTTATGTGAAAATCATGTGATTTTGGTATCTAGTTACTGCCCGTGTTATTACAATGGATAAACCCTGCATTGTTAATTGGACAATTCAAAATACACAGTATGTCTCCTTGTGTTTGATAACCCAGTATTGTTTTAATTGAGAAAGTCACAGCCTCGCTTCATGTCGATGTGTGAGTATGTGTGGTTGCCACAACATGTTAGGTCAGTTGTTGATTGTTACAACAGTCCAAGTATAGGCTCAACATTGAATTCGTTGATTGGTTGATACACAATCACTATCTTTTTTCACTAAATATTATTTGGATGTTAGCTCAACATTAGTTACAATTGTTTAATGATATTCATGCATAATGCATTTGTATGTGTGGTGTTCCTACACCACGAATAAATGGTCACTGTAACTATGAGTTTTTTGGGGCCAAATGGTTATTGCAACCGGGATGACTATAGAAAATACATCCACTGTATGCGTTATGGTTATTTGATTGCATCATTAGCGATGAGCCTGAGTTTTACACAACATGGTTGATTGGAGTTTGATTAATTTGAGGCAATACTGTATTAGATTGATAGTTTAGCATGATGGGTTGAGTTAATATTGTGACTATGTGTTTAGAATTGTAAAATGGGAATGTTGCATCGTGGTGTTTTGGGTGGCTACCCACTATGTATGATATGGGAATTTTGGTTGTGCACTCAAAGATAGTCGCAGAGTTTTAAACATGGCCTTGTTGCAATTCGATTATTTGTTTTATGAAGTGAGGCATGTTGTTGTTGCCTCGTCGTGTTGGATGGATAGCCCAATATTTTGATTATTTAAAGTGATGTTGAATTGAGCTTGTACAGTCACAGAATTACACTTGTGTTGTTTGAATTATTTTGGATTTTCTACAGCATAGCATGAGTTGGAATGGTGGCTGTTGTCTGCCTGTTTAAATGATGAGTCAGGGTTTTACAATTTAAGTCTGGATGATTGGGTTGGCTGTCCACTATGTATGTTTAATGAGTATCATGCATCTTAAAATGATAGGCTTGATTGCAGTGACAGTATAACTTCATTAAAAAATTTGAAACATGACTTTTGAGTGTATTTGATGATTGAAGTAATGTGTGGGCAGTGGTTGATTTTGATGATTAACATAGTGGTAATGGTTGATATTATAAATTTGAGAATTGTTATAAGATGTTAATTGGATAAATAAGAGGAACAAAACTCCCTTACAGATTGTTGTGGAATGCATACTCTCTTGTTGATGGCATTGTGTTAGTTATTTGACTATGAACAATGAACTGGTTAATACATAATGATTGTTATTGGGGCACAATGATAATTTAGTTGGTGTATCTCCTTTTAACATAATGATTATATGGATTACTTGATTAATTTTATGAACAATACCCACTCTCATTCCCCACCATTATTTCTCTTTTCGCTAATTACAACCCCATCGCCTTCCCACATTCATTTTTCACTCCCTATTCTAAAATTGATTACAGTCAAGAAAATTTTTGTGTTGAAGCAGTTGGCAGTAGTAATGTCTTGGTTGAATATCAATAATGTTTTCTTTGGTTTGCAGTTGATTGTTGTTGTCATTGATAAGTAACTGCATTTCCCCCCCCCTCATCATATCATTTTTCTCTCAATACAAACCCCTCACATATACCAGGACCCTTTATTCACCCCCTGCTCATTGATAATAGTATAACAATTTGTATGGATTGGTTTGCATGAGTCTAATACATTGTTGAGCCAAATCTATTTCATATTTTTAAGAGTTGTCATGTATGGTTATTTAAAATACTATTTTCTAATCAATCATGCATGCAGGAATGAGTTTTTTAGACGAGGTAGCCATCGTCGAGGAAACATAGGGAGAGGTAATTGGAACAGAGGCCCAAGAAGGCCAAGGTTAACCATACATTTTGATGCTGACTCACAAGAGCTTGGCCAGTTGTTTCAGGCCAGATTTTTCAATTGGATTAGGCAAGGAGTGGTCCAAACCAGGCCTGAAAGGCCTCCTTTCCAAGCTCCACAAGCCCCTGGTATCCCTGTGCCTCCTCACGTCTCATTGCACCCCGAGGTTCCTGAAAATGATGGATGACAAGAGATTGTCCACCCGACAATCTCCCAACTTCGTGGCTGGACTAATTTATCCCTACCTACTCCTCTGCCTATTAACCCCATTGTCCAAGCTACCCCCCACTCACCAGTGCAGTCGTCTCATGCTAGCAAAAAGTTGAAAATCGAGGCCCACCATGCCCTTAACAAAGGAAAAGCCACTACTTCCCCTTCCTCAACCTCCAATGGCTTTGACAAATCCGTGTCTTCTCATATTCATTTGAGGGATGATTGTTCCCACATGATCAACGATATTAGGCCTAAAGGCTCAGCGTAGCCAAAGGAAAATTCAGGAAAATCGGAGGGTGACAACAACAATCAAGGAAATAATGCATCTCAGAGTGGGAAATATGGATTTTGAGTTTTTATTTTATCTACTGTTGATGACAATTGACTTCAAGAATTTTTGGACAACATGTTTATTTTTGGATATATGAGTAATGCTTTTTTTTGAAAATAATTTCAAATATCATGAGCTAAATTGTCAAATGTGAATATAATGATGGGAGCCAAAAGGAGGTGTGTTTTGCTTAACTAACTAGTTATGTTATGATTTCTATGAGCTAAAGGGAGTCACAAGGGGTCCCACCTACTATTTATTATTTATTTATAATCCTTATTATGATTATTACTTTTCCCCCTTAACTAAAAAGTTGGTTGAATCTTTAGTTAACTTAACTAATGAGGTGGTTCAACTACCTCAACCAATTCTGATTTTCTTAAAGGAAAGAGGAAAGGGAGGAACGGGTGGAGGATAGAAGAAGAAGCATACTATTTTCTTTTTGAGTTTATGTTGAGATAGTTCAGTTTTCATTCATTCTTTTATTCATCACAAGCCTAATTATCTTTTATGATACCAGGGTCTTATTGTAGACAACAATATTTAGGGCTAAATTACTTCATTCAAACACTTGTTTTTCAGAGTTGTTGATCTATCTTTGATAGTCTATGTAGAATTGTATTTTTGTGAATTAATTTTCATGACTGACAAAGGCTATTGTGTAGATTCGAGTGGGAAACAATCTGTTGAAATTTGATCCATATTTTAGAGTTCAATTTTTGGTTTTTTGTCAGAGGTCCTTTTGTATGTTCCATCGGGGATGTCTAATTTTGACTTTGGTTCAAATTTTCTGTATGAGGTTTTGTAAAGAAAATGACTCTTTGGTGAATTGGAATGAAATAAAGGATTGATTTATGTCTCATCTATCTTGATTATCATCTTGGTTTCTTTAATTCTGTCTTTAAATTCATTTAAGAAACTATTATATTCAGAAAATTACATAAAAAGTAAATTTACAACAAGTTTTTTATTGATAAAAGTCTAGCCTAAGCACTGGTAATTAATACTTGTGAGTTAGGATGTTATTTTTGTTGGCTATAAACATAGGGTGATATTCCCATCTATTTTTCTTTAGCCAAGAAGAATCTAAAAATGATTGAGTAAGATCATTTCATATCATTTCCTCAACACAACGTACATGTGATTCTTGTTGCATCTTCAATGATATCCTATCCATTTCTGCTCTAATTTCTCTGAGCTCTTTATCCATTTTTGCCTTGATTTTCTGTTGGCAGTATTCTCTTCGACCACGCTTATGGATTTCAATAGCCATTTTATTCCCCCTTCTTTCCCTCCTGGAAAGTCTGTGCATTATTCTATCACCCAGAGCATCTCCAACTATTCCTTCCAGCCTACCTCATTGTCCATTTGTTGTTGCATACGTGCAACCATCATTCACAGAGCATCACACTCTGTCTCCTCCTTCACCTATTGTCTACAGGAATAATTAAGCTTCTGATACCATTTGATGTTATCAGATTACCTATTTTCACCTTCTCACCTTTTCCTATGATTTGCAGACAAATTTTAAGCTCTGATGCCACTTGATGGTATCAAAGTATCTCCTTTATCTCTTTCATCCTTCCTTAGAATAAAATCAGGCTCTGATACCACTTGATGTAGACCCCCCTACTCTCCCTCAGGGCTGCTTGACCTCCCGGTCTAGGATCATTCAAATGAGGGAGTCAGATCAACACTTCGGGCCTCTTCTAGACCCCAAACTAATTTACATAGGTCCCCTTTCCTTCAAAGTGAAAGTTATGTCAAACCCGCAGGCTCTTTCCTGGCCTCTTTGAAAAATTTGAATAGCAGGTTCTAGCCTCCCTCGTTATATCCTTTCCTTCATATGACCTTGAGCTATGCCCAGGCACCAACTCAAATGGCACTTCAGAGATTCAGGATTCAGGTGTTTTCTTTCACAGCTCGCCAATTCCCCCAAACTCCGAACTCGCGAAATTATGACTTGGTGCGAAGGATCGACGAACCCAACTTCTTTTCCAATCAACGACCCTGATTTCTTCTGGTTCCAGTGCTTCGGTGATTTTTAAAACACGACACATCCTCCACTGTCGACGACCCAGATCTATTTCAGATTCAATTGATTCTCCCTTGTAATCTCTCTGAAGTTCACGACCTTCGAAATGGTCGATCTAATGACATACATCCTCCCTTATCCTACGATCACGTTTTACTTCAGCACTTCGGCCTTCGACAACATTTGATGTTGCACTACCCCTTCCTCCCGGATAACTTCTTCTCCGAACGAGTGATACGCTGACGCATATCCTCCTCTGGATCTATGGTCGAGATCTATCTTCGACTCCCTTTTACTTCCGTATTTCTTCACTCTCGTTCACTTGCTTATTCTAGGAGTGTTAAACCTATGAACCTTCATATCTCTCACCACGTGTCCTTCGCAACAGATGGTTTCGATCTACTCCGCTCTTCGGACCTTCAAGATTTCTTCACACTCCACGAACAAAATCTCCTGGAGTGTTATTTCTCTGGAGTTTCAGATCTGTTGACATGTACCCCTTCCCAATATCGATGGCTATGATTTACTTCACAGCTCCGAGACTTCGGTGCTTTCACACTCTGCTTATCTGAGCACTCTCGGAGTACTTCTTCTCCAGAGCTTCAGATATTCTGTCACCTATCCCTCCAGACGATATATAGTTCCGATTTAGTTTGGGCCTCAGGACTTCAGAAGTCCCTGCTCCTTTGCGCTTCAAAATTCCCGAATGTGCGAAGTTTGAAGGACTTCCATTGTTATCCCTTGTGCAACTTCCTTTAGATCTGATGGTTTTCAAACCTCATGCTCAGATACGACAAATGGGATATGTTATTCTCCTTGACGCACTCCTCCTTCATCCTAGACCCTGATCTGATGGTCCAAACTTCCTCCAAAATAATATCTGACGGTTGTTGTAACTTCTCTTCAGCCTTAGCTTGGATTACTCCCGAACTTGGAAAATTTCAAGTGTTCAAGGGCTTCAACCTTTGATCCTTCTGTAAGCTCGATGACTTTGGGTCTCGTTTGCGTTTCTCCTCCTGAGCTTCAGGACTTGGAATAAGTCTGAATCTTCCGCACTCCTTGCACTATCTCTTCTGAGCTTTGGGACTTACTCAGAATTTCAAAGGGGCTCAACCCTTCCACTTACTTAGAATATTTTTTGGTGCCCTCCTGGCACTTTATTCTCTCTTTCTCTTGATCTTTCGAACTTAGACAAGTTCTTCTCCCTCATGCAATCCTTGCACTTGATTGGCCTTCAAACAACTTCAAACTTAGAATATTTTCCAGTAATCTTCCTGCACACTCCTGGTACCTGCTCAATGCACTCCTTGTAGAGCCTCTCCCTCAGAGTGTTCAGTAACTCTAGGTTTCTCCTATGTGCCTTCTTTGCACAGTCCTTCCACCAAATTATTCAGTAACTTTGAGGATCTCCTTGGGTCTGTATTTATTCTGGTGTGCCCTCTTGGAACATTCTCTTCTGAATTCGATTTGAAATTTAAATGCACACTCCTTGCGTTGGCTCATAGAGTTTCCACCACTTTGTCATGCACTCCTTGCATTTAGGCTAAGAAACCAGAACAACTCAGCAAAATCACAGACAGATGGTGAAGTCTATTTGTTCCTTGTAGATGGAATCTAACTCACATCTACAACATACATAACCACAGATAACATTCATAAAACACATAAAGAATCATATGCAGGAAAAAATACTTTTTTCATTAACATGAATGTATGATTACAATATGTGCAGGCTGGACTGTAACAACGTCTCAACTCTCTCCTCTCCTCTCTACCTTCTACAACCTCTACTAAGCATGTGTTACAATGAAATACAAAAGGGGATCCTCGATCCTTTCCCTCTAACTACTCTAGCGGTGTCTAATCACCATTTACAACGTCTATATCTNCAAAAAAAAAAAAAAAAAAACTGACTACCACTTAAGTTCCGTTACATTAAATTCTAGGAGTGAAACTCTCATATCACTCATGATCATTCAGATCCCAAGCGTTTTGATCTTCTTCAGTTTTCAATAAGTTCAAAAAACAAATTTGTAGGAAACGCCAGCATTAAGATTCTGAATTGATTCAAAGGTGCGCTAAGGAGATGAGTTGTCATCCCATGTGGCTTTGCTGACGATGCTCCTGCATCACTCTTATACCACTATCAGGCCATGAATTGGTGGAAGAAGTAAATCCATGCTGATTTTACAATGAAAACTCAACAAATGATGGGTGTTAGCTTCTACCGAAAATGCACTTGTTTAGGGAAAAACACATGTAAACTTACAAAAAAAAACTATTTGCAAGTAAAGCTTGATTTTGGTGAATGTGTTGTCCAGCTTCAAGCAATTGTTTGTGTGTTTTTCATGAGAAAAAAGTTTCTGAATGATTGGAGGGCGTGGATATACATATCTGGAACCTATGACTTGATAAGGAAGTATGCCAATGGCTTGCAACAATAGACTTCGAGGGTCTTTCGATAGAAGAGGCACCTTAACAATTTTGGAGGTATATGTCACAAAAAGCCTGCTCACTTATGGATGAGGCAACAGATATCAATGGAAACAATTCATTGGGTGCACTCGACCTTTCTCATAGGCACTCCCATAAACACAAAGAACATTTATAATCGTCACAGGATCCCATGCGCAAATACTATTGCAATACCCAGGATTGAAAAGTTAACAACACAGTGGGTTCAAAAATGTCTACTATAAAGAATAGCTAAAGCGAGATAAATGTTTTCCACCAATGAATAATCAACTATGGACTAAAAAAAGCGGGAAATTTCTTTGATACACAGGGCATATGTCAATGTTTTCAACACAGAATATAAATAAAGATAAGAGTCATTATGGGAATTTTGAGGTCTGAAAAGGGCCTCCTAAGAGATATTATAAAACATTATGAGTTTGTCATTTTGTGTGGGGGGTATATTTACAACTCACCTTTTTCACTCCAATCCATGTAACCATAGTTGAGTTAAATTGATAAGTTCTCTATAAATAAAATTAATAAAAAGACTTCTATTGATGCGACTAAAACGAAAGGATTTGACTGTAAATAGAAGTGAGATATAAAAAAATCATTTTACTTAAACAACTAAATCATGTGTCCTTTGTCCTTGAATAACTTGAAATAAAATATAAATATAAATCTAAATTCATAAAGTATTAATTATATAATATATTAATTTTTTAAATATAAACCCATA
>SNQJ01S0086013.1:20193-34126 GCA_010110895.2 Picea sitchensis | reverse complement strand
TGAATAGAAAGAGCTCCCCATCGAGGTGACAGTGGGTGGGGAAGCTCCTGTTACGCCAGTTTGACCCTTGCCTTCAAGCTACTTAAACCTTTCCTACAAACTGTGCGATAACAGGGACCATGCATTCAGTGTAGGGAATTGGGAAAGTATGATTCTAGTTGGAGTCAGGAGAGATGTTGAGGGTGACTAATGTGTTATGTGTACCAGAACCTAGGAGGAGTGTGCTCTTAGTCTCAAAGATTGAGAAGAAGGGCTACCATATATTGTTCCGGGATGGACAGGTGTTATTTGTGCCCAGAGGATCTAGCTTCAGATCAATAGTGGTTCTTGGAGTTAGAGAGAGCAACCTGTATAGGTTGAAAGGCCAGCCTATGCGAGCTATGGCCAACAATAGCAGACTGACATAGGACAGGGAGCAGATGGTTCCACAAGCTATGCAAGTTCAGAGGGAGCAGGTGGCTTCGGAGGTTGTACAGACTCAGAAGGATTCAACCCATAGGATCCGACAGGTTGGAGCACCCTCCCAAGATTGTTAAGAGGAAGTCAGACTTCAGAGGGAGTATGCAAACTTAGAGGGAGCCCGATCTCAGAGAGAGTTAGTGGGTTCAAAGGGAGAGTCAGTCATTCAGAGGGAGTTCCCCCTCAGGTTTAGGTAGGAGAGAGGCATCTTCCAAGACTGATAGGAAGGTGCCATGGGTCGAGGAGGCGAGGTAGGAGGCTTAGAAGCAGGAGGCTTCTAGGAGCTGTATGTCTTCCCAGAAGGATGCATGCCTTTCAACAGGTCTTGTCTCCGTGATAGAGGAAGCGACCAATTAGGAGGATTGGAGAATAGGATTTGCTTCGATTACAGAGGGAGAAACCAATCAGGAGGATTGGAGTGCGGYTGTGGTAGTAGATCTAGTGCAGGAGACAGTGCCACTTCTAGTGTGGGAGACAGAGGTACATCCAGATGTTGGAGGAWKGAAYACCTCCCTCGCTAAGTGGGAGTGTTGATGCTTTTGTAGCTTCGAGAGGTATTCCCACTAGAGGCCATGGTGTCAGACATGTGGGAATCTTCGTTGGCACCATATTACTCTTTCGTTTCAGTGAAAACGCCCTTGGGRTGAAGCTAGGGCTTCATGGGCTTGGTGATGGGCTTTATGGGCTTGTGTTGGGGTGTCACACCCACARAGAGGAACAAAATAWTCTAATTTAATGTCGAGTTTAGATGGGGTTCGTAAACTCACTCATTAGACTCCTATATAAGGAGAGGAGAGATTGTGACAAATCTCATTATGTCTTTATGGAGTTAGCATAAGTGAGTGTGCACTTGTGGTAGGAGCTTGGAAATTTTAGAAAGGGAAATTTTGCAATTTCGAGCAAATCTGGCCTAGGGTTCTTGGAAATTCTGTTTCCATCTCAGCCAAGGAAGGATTATGTTTTTCCAGCCAAGAGAGGCCACAAGTGTGAGAGAAGGAGAAGAGACAACTGTACAGGAGGAGAGAGAAGGCCACATGTGTGGGACATATTGTACAACAGTGCGTACAGGTCTGCACGTGTGAGTACAACAGGTCTGTACAGTCACACGTGATACAGACAGGTTCATACAGTCATACGTGTGACCAGATCAAAACAGCCGCATGTGTGAAGGGTTTCTACAGGCCACATGTGTGATATCTTGGCAGGTGGCAGTTCATACAGGTTGACGTCAGTAGTCCATACAACTGACATCAACAGGCCGTACATGTGACGTCAGTAGTTTTGCAAAATTGGAATTTGTCCTGGGATTTTTGTTAAGGTTGGTTTGCTGATTTTCTGTTTTTGGGAGGACTGATTTGTCCTCAAATTTGGTGAAATTGTGATAGATGGGAGGGCTGATTTTTCCCTCATAAATTTCTGAATTTGACAATTTACAGAACATAAATTTGGTGTCTCAAGTGCGTGGATGATTTATCTCTGATCTTGTTGTTTCCGTTACTGTTTGAAATCACTTGGAAGTAATTTTCAGATCTGAAATTAGTTGCATATGAAAAATTGACAATCCCTTGGTCTATTCCTGTACTTAATGGTACAAAGCTAGTGTAAGGACATAGTTGCATGAAATTCCTCTACAAGAGCCTGATACTCTCTCAAATAATCAGTGAATCCTTCACCTTGTCCTTGCTGTCCCTGATTTCCAGCTTGCTGTTCTTCCAAGAATTGAGGTAAGAGAGGTCTTAGAATCACTCTACTAGTTGTCTGAGTGTTATTCTGTGCAAGGGCATGAGTGTTGCTCCCTTCAACATGATTCCCACTATTACCACCATTGCTGTCATTTGTCCCTCCTGAACCATTATTGCCTTCATTGTTTTGGTTCCCTTGATGATTTGTTATAAGCTGGGTGAGAAGCTGAACCAACTGTTGTTGCTCCTCTGCAAGGTCGTATAAAAATATTCAAATTATCTCCCTCGGGAGACTCATTCATGTCCCCATGTTTTCCTCTTCTTCTGACTCTGAATGAAATATGTTACCAACCCCTCTCTGCCTCTTGTATGTGATGTATTCCCTGTCCTCCAAAAACATTAAAAAACATGCTGCAACTCATACTCCTGTCCCCCATGTCTTCCTCTTCTTTTGACTTTGAATGAAATATGTTACCAACCCCTCTCTGCCTCTTGTATGTGATGTATTCCCTGTCCTCCAAAAACATTAAAAAGCATGCAACTCATAGGTTGGCAGGAATACCACTCTGATACCACTGTAAGATCCCTTCTACAACTGCTGATATGTTTTTGTGTTTATTTAAAATTTCAGACCTCTTTCTCAAGACAGTTTCACAATAGATTTGGCACACCAAAGGGATTTTTATTGCATTCAATATAAAAAGAAGCAATCCATTTATTTGCAATTAATAACAATCACATCTAAGCTATAACAACAGGAGTAAAACTCAACAAATGTAATCTGATATATTTAATTCTTTTGACCTGTAAATAATCTCACTGTCACAACACTTAATGCATTGGAATTTGGGAGAACCCTCTTTCTATACACCAGAAGCAACAATTGATTGGCACGATTGCCTGAGAAGAATATAGGAGAATAGAACTGCATATCACTGTCATGGCTCAAAGGGAATGCAACTGTAAGTAATGGCAGTGAAACAACTCCCTTCTAGATGATACAATCCACTGAGAATGGCTACGACACCCCTTCAATGATTCCCACGATTTGTGATGATGGTACAACCCTCTTTAAGATCCCCACAAGCAGAAACAAGTGGCACGACCCCCTCTTTATGATCCCACGAGCAAATATTTGTGATACGACCCTCCTTTAAGCTGCCACAACCTCCAGTAATTGGTTCGCCCCCTTTTGCTAATTGCCATGAGTTGCCAGTAGATGGTACGGCCCTGCAATAATTAATACAACCTCCTTTAATACTGCCATGATTTGATAATTACTGTCACAACCCTCTTCCTTGACGCCACAAGTTGTAATAAAGGGGTATGGCCCATCTTCCTCAACCCCACGACTGCAATCAATGCTACGACCCTCTTCAAGATCCACATGATCTGGAAATAGAATGATTTCCTCCTTCAACAGTAAATCCCAATGAAAGATCTGAGTGATCTCTCCTTCTTGATCAACTAGGGTGGATTACTTTCACCACCAAACCCAATCGCTCAAGGGTTTCAGTCCCGAGAGCCAAAAAGCTACAAGAGCTCTCCAAAATTGATTTTGATAAAATGATTATGAATAATGAGAATGAGCTCCAATTGCAATTTATATACCCTTTTTCCGTTTCCGCTCTAATAATTGATTATAAAGTGACTTTATAAACTCCCTTTTTAATGTTTCTCCAAAGTCACTTTTCCCGTCTTTTAATTTAATTATTCAATGTCACTATTAATATGCTTTTTCGCCCAAATGACATTAAATAATCAAATTAATTAATTCCCTTGCATTGACTATAGCCTACGAGAATTAAATAGGCTATGAAGTCCTCCCGGGGTGATCAGTGGGAAAGGGACATTACAATAAAGCAGTGATTCTAAGGCAATGCCAAATTCTTGTGAAAGCAACAAGAATTAAGTATTTGGAATCATCGAGAAGGGTGTCTCTCCAATGTAGCTTACCAAAAAAGAGTTGAGAGTTGGATGCTGATCCAATGTACTGCTAGCATTCCTTGCCATGTTTACAATCCCACATTACATGTTTCATTATCTCCAGCTTGCCACAAACTAAATAGAGTCATATGTGAGACCACTTCTCTCCAAGCGAGCCTTGGTTGGCAAGCCTTGATTAATGACCAACCGAAAAAGACTTGCAATTTATAAGCTAAGTGAAAGGACCAGATACTGTGCAACTTGTGAATCCACCTCTCCTTTGGGTCAGAAGAATTCCAATGGAAGGCACTTGAGAGGCTTGGAAGTTTGTTGCCAAGTTGGTGAGATTGAAACCATTTGAGTCGAATAATAGGGGAACTTCTGTGTATAGTTGTGAATCTTACGATTGAACGACCTTTTCCCTCTTCACTATGTGGTAATTTGCAAGCTCTACAATAATGACTAGAAGAAGGAAGGTTAACGAAATTGTTGCCAACTATGGGTGTAGGAACAGTGGGAACCTCGACCTTCTTTTCCCGTTGAAGAGGCCTTCTAGGAAAGGGATACCTTGGTGGAAATGCTCTTTGATTATTTGGAGCAACCTGCTGATTTTGCAGATTTTTCTCTAACCGGATCATCTTATTGGTTAACTCTTGCAATAAATCAACAAAACACGTTGGTACCTCACTTTTTTCATCAATAGCCTCCTTCTTCACTTCCTGAGGTGCTCTTCCTTGGGGATCAAACAACTTGGATTAGATGATTTGTTTTTTTTTTGCTGCAATAATGTTTCTTTCTAACTTGATAGTTGCTGCTTGGGCTTTGTCTAGAGTATGAAGATCTTTCTCCCTGAGAAAAAGACCAAACGATTCGTCATATGCTTTGAAATAACAATGCAAAGTAAACTCATCACTAGGATGTACATTCTGAGGAATCTTAAAATAAAGCTTAGAGAAACGATTATTGTATTCAGATACATATTCATTCTCATTTTTAAGCATAGAAGCAAGTTCAATTAATAAGAAGGAATTATGCTGTTTGTGGTCCCATTTCTCTGTGAATTTGCGCTTAAATGATCCCAACCATCAATGAAAGCAACTGTAAATCTTGTTCCATGTCTGTGCATCCTCCTCAAGGGTTTGCACGGACATCTTCATCACTATGCCCTCATGCTCCAACTCCAAATCATCTACAAACTTCAAGAAATTAATCAAATGGTCCTCAACAAAGATCGTGTTGTTTCCTACAAATTTCGGCAATTGTTTCCGATATTCACCTGTAGGCAAGTCATGAGGTTGATTAGGAATTGCAACAAAACTTAGTGGGGCATAAACAATCAAAGTAAACCTTACTGGATTCACATCTCTGGCCATAGTATTAATCGAGTGTGAACTCAAAGAAGATGGTGTCGAGGTTGCACTTACCGATGAATTTGTTGATAGAGTAGAAGTAGTAGACAAAGAACTTACCAAAGGACTCAATACGCTTACCAACTTAGGTGGAGTTCCCGTTGGAATTATACTCTTGTTCTGGAAAAGGTGTTCGAGTTCGCTCAAGCCCAAAACTATGCCTTGTGTATGATCGAATCTCAGGGATTTCTGCTTGTCAGCCACTATGATCCAATCCTACATCAATGAAGTCGCCAGGTGAGAAATAAATAAAGCGATAAATAAAAACTCACCAATGTCGTTGAAATATCTAGGGATTGATGTTGTGCTTGGCAACGGTGCCAATTTGTTATCACTCAAATCTGCACTATGGGACAACAATGATTCCAAGACCTATAACAAGGAAAATTTGAGTATTAATTGTTACCCTGCCAGGGTAGGGGTAACCAAGGAGATCATGTCTCGAGGTCCACAGGTAGTAAACATGGAGTGCCAAGAGCTAGATTGACAAGCATAGCCCCATATGGCCCCTCCTATCTTGACTCGCACCATCAGTCATCACCAACAACAGAGCAACATCCATCACACTGGCCTAGCCCCAGAGGACAACATATCTTGCTTCATGAGGTAATAAGTCCGATTTCATGGTAAGTATCACTTTAATAATTGAATCATTTGAATATTTTGCAAAGAATCATTTCTTGATTACATAATGTTCGCTTGGAAATTATACATTTTGCCTTATTTAACCTTGGTGGGTGTCATCACGTCCTAGTAAGCTGGTCACCCTCGAGAATGAGGTGCTACTGGGGGGCTCCTTGAAGAATCATCGTACCATTCCCGTTCATACTTATCACTTTCCATACTTCTTCTATTTTGTTTCCTCATCTTTTGGGTTTTTGGGCTTATTGACCCAAGAAGGACATGTACTCATTTCATGGGAAGAAGGGGCCATTAGGCTCGGAGGTGCCCTAGTGAAAACATCATGCATTAGAAGCTTGCCCTGGGATCTCGAGAACAATGAAATGCTTCTCAAAAAATGAGGGACCCACAAAATAAATAACTAACTAATCAATAATGCAAACCAAGGTAGAGCATATGTGGGCTATGCATTTCCTTTTAGTTCCCCTTATTGTCTTCAACTTGGAAAAGCATGCAAACCAAGGTAGAGCGTATGTGGGCTATGTATTTCCTTTTAGTGCCCCTTATTGTCTTCAACTTGGAAACACATGCAAAATAAATGGCTAATAAAGGTCTTGGAAAAATATGCTTTAAAAACAAAAAGAGGAAAAGGATGTGGCTAGCCCTCAACAAAGGCACCGATAAATGAGACAATACGAGCCCTTGTATGTCATGAAACCCCATACCTAGAAGTCTTACCCCACTCCACCTCATACTCACACATGACTTAGATAGGCTTCCCTTGGGAAACACCTTTGACTTGGGGATTGACTGATCCAATAGGATGCTTTGACACCCCTCCCACACTTAAATTTGACAAATTGTATAAGGTCTTTGAGCATTTGTTTAGTTTGAAAAGGGGGGTTTGATGCACATGTTTGGGTGGTTCTATTATTAGATGTGGCTTACTTGGCATGATTCTTGTGACTTATGGACCCTTGGAGGGCACATCTATTTGTCTTTGTAGGACCTTGCCTGGTGGACAGGTATTCATGAGGAGATGACTGTGTTCGGACCTTCATGAGGGCTTTGGAGCACAAGGATGAGTGCTAGACCCCACGTCTGGGGCAATCTTGTGATAATCATTTGTAACTTGAAGGAGGAGGTCGTTTCCTTTGTAGGCACTCTGGCATGGCTAGGAGATGAGCTCCTACCTCTTTCCACCTGGACGTTATCCTTTGGATCCATAAATTTTTGCTTTCGGGGACCCACTGCATTGGGATCCGTGAACTGCCTCAAAATACGTGCAATGATGATAACTTTGTGAGACTACCATGTTGTGAACCAAAAATGATAAATGCACCAGGGCCAAGAGATGTCAACAGACTCAATAGAAATAATCATGTGGGACGACATAGGTGTGCATGACATGGACCGAACTATGCCCCACAAATTGCAATCACTGCTACATAAGACTCATGCCTCCACACAACCATGTGTCCCAATAGATCCATGCCAAGGCCTCCAATCCTATCCAATGAAAGACATTGAGACGGGGACTAAGGGGATTGATCATGGCCAGACCAAGTTTGGGAGTCCATTACAAAATCATCCACTATGGTTTACATGGCTTTGACTTGCATCCTTGGGCTTACAATGGTGTAGCCAAATGAAAAATCTAGGGTACCTCCTTGAGAGGTAACAACTGGCTCCAACTGCAGAACACTTGCTCTTTGTGAGAGGATGTGAGAACCCCTGAATCTTTCACCTATAAACATGAAACAATTTCACACAATTTTTATTAAATGCTAGGTGAGGGAATAGGACATGAGGTCTTATCCCTTTGTAGAAGACAAAAATAAAACCAAAACAAACTATGTCTAATTCTAGGAAATGGAAATGCTGAAAGTAAATCACATGATCAACACTTGAAAGGAAATAGCAACACAATGAAAATCATCGAAATTAAATTAATGCTCATAATAGAGAGCTTATTCATCCTACTTACTCTAATTAAACAGGATATGTTAGGTAAAATCATATAACCAATGCAACCAACATATAAACTCATCGTTACCTTGGGTTTTACCTTTGTGTTTGGTTGCTAAGCAGAAGAGTGAAATGTCAAACCTGTAGAAAGCATACATCAGAACTTTGCTCATAGCTTGGACCAGATCTGCAATGGGATCCTCATCCTGTAGAAGAAAATCGAAGAAGCACCATGGTTCACTGGGGCTACGACAAGCTTCCTCAATCCATAAGTCGATAGGGCTAATGTACTCGTCATTCTTATCTTCAACATTGTACCACTTATCAATGCTACTCATCGAGTTGTCAAGTAAATGAGGCTTGGATGTATTTAATCACATTTAGAAATGATTGGTGAGAAAAACCATGAAAACGATAAGAGCTTGTGAAGCTGTGAGTTATGGCTGGTTGCTTTGGAGTCTGAGGTTGAAATCTCATGAAATAGGTCTCATTGTCAAATAGATCTTTATACACTTGAGAGTTACTGATTAAGGACATCCATGCTTGAACTATTTATGTTGGATCTTGAATGTGGAAACTCCCATTTTGCACCTGTAAAGATAGCTGTTTCTGTAATATGGCCAAATTTGGTTGCTCATATTTCCAAAACTCTTCAATCTCGCGCTCATCATTCTCTGTATCATAGATGGGATCATCGTCAAAATGATAGTAGCTTGCATCCCATTTGCATCTATCAACCTAGAGAAATGCATTGATGCTTTCCATCTTTGTGCATTCATGTTCCCTATCCGGTGAAGAATTGCCCACCAAGTCATCCCCTTTTGAATTACTATAGGATGTATCATGAAAATCCAATGATCGAAAAGGAATATAAACTGTCTGATCTGTGCTTTCATCTGAAGGTGGGAGGGTGGGTTCATGAATATCACTGTTAACAATGCTTTCCTCATCCCTTTGATCTTCAATTTGATCTTGATTCTCAATGAAAAGATGAGAAGATTCTTTTCCACTACTCCCTACTATGATGCCTTCCTCTTCTACAAGACCTTGCTGGGCCTCATCCATTTCTTCGAGGCTTTTCAAATAGGCCTCCCATAAACCACTGCCATTTTCTGAACCTGAGCAATCATGTGATATCAGCTCATGGGAGGGAGGAGAAAAATAAGCCTCTTCATAGAGATCATCTCCAACTCTTTGCATACGAGGCTCAACATATTCTGTTTTGATATAGTCCGACGAGAAACTGAGTGCATCCATTTTCTTTTTCACACAAACACCATGATCTTCATTGTTATTGCTAATCTCACTATTTTCTAGGAAGACCAAAACCGTCCTCAATAAGTCTTTGTGCAGATTATAATTCCTCTATTTCGCGGACTAGGGGCAACCAACTTGTTGAATCATAATCCCAACTTGAACAAAATGCTTCCAAAAACTCTGCCAAAGACGAAAACATACCTTTGCCAAGGTTTTTATACCACATCTGTGCAGACCCTTTCAAACTCATGCTGAGAAATTTCATCATAACATCTTCATGAAGGAAGTCATTTTTCATGCAATATTTGATGAAAGCAGACAAGTGCTTTACAACTGAATCCCCATAACCATAGAAGAAGGGAAAGTCCAAGTCCTAGTCCCCTTATGTTTCAATTATATGATCATGCAGAAAATTCCTCATACCAGAAAAGTCAACCAGAGCATAACATTCTGCTAACCATGGAGGGATCTTCTCCATTTTTATTAGTAGGAACTAGAAGTAAGGCTAAAATGAAAATCTGAGATGAAAAATATTTATGAGAATACCACAATGGAGTCGCCAATATATACCTTACTTTTTACCATAGAGAGTTAAGTCTCGTGTTGTATCTTTGTGTCTGATGTGGTTCAAGTGGAGTCGCCAGGTGAGCTCCTACAAGTTAGTGCAAGCAATAATAAACTCACCAAAATACAAGACACAAATTCTTACCAGAGATTGGACAATGGAGTTGCCAGAATTGGAAACCATTTGTTGCAATGCACTTCTTTTTATTTTTCTTTAGTGGAGTCGCTAGATGAGACCCTGAAATGTTAGCAAATAAAACCAAAATGATCTCATCAAATTACAAAGCAATAAAGTTTACCTATATTTTTCATTGAGGACCCTTTGTTTGAAAACCTTGTTCCCCGACAACTGTGCCAAAAATTGGTACCGACCAAACTAGCAGACCACCAAGGTCCAAAGTTTGCTAGGGCAACAACACAGGTTATCGGTGCCCAATGTCACCACAACACCTATCCTTCCTTGTTCGAGCCGAATTCCTACACTAAGAGGCTCAGGGAGGCTTCCCGCAAAATATCACTTCACCTCAATGGATCTTGAGACTAATGCCTAAACAAAGAACACTAGGTGAAGGTAGGAGTTAATTATTTTAAAGACTGGCTGAATTAGTAGATAACACACAGAAAATAGAATAACAAACTAGCAAGCTAACTTAACCCTATCCTCCAAAATATTGGCTAAATAATGCACAAGAAAAAGGGGTGAATGTCCTTACCACTTTACAGATGATTTGTAATGTGTGTAGCTTGGATGAAGTGGTTGGAAATAAAATATTTCTTTGCTGTCCTATTATATCAGACCTGCAAAAACAGAGAGAAACGCATGAAACCAACAAGAAAACGACCTTTTTGGAGCGTCCCACAAGTGTGTAATCACACTAGATCAATAGATCTGTGGGTAGAAAATATAGGACAACAAGGTATGAGTGAATACTATTCCCTAGAGCCTTTAAATTTACAATAGAAATAATTTTCAACTGGTTGGAAATTACCTTTACAAATTTGGGGTTCAAAATTCAAATCCTTGTAGGGTTAAAACCCTAATTTACTACAGCCAAGAGAAATGCTTGCTGGGTTGTAGTTTTGTTCTATATTAACCAGAAAATAAAAGATAAAGCTTATAAATCAGATCTGAAAAGTTGTGGAAGGGGTTGAGAGGTAAATACTTACAATATGTGCCCCTTCTCATGCAAAAATGGGTGTAGATATGAAGATGTTCTTTGTTGTAATAACGCAAATCTGCACACTATTTTTCAAGAAAACCCTCGTGAAATATATTCAATAAAGCATAAAACTCAAGGGTAAACTTATCCTAGGGTAGAGAAATTCCCAACTAGCAAAAGCCCCAAGATCTACTAGCTTATAAGATATAAAAATGAAGAATTAAGCAAGAATTAAGAATTAATCATCTTTTATTTTTATAATAAAATATGATTGAAATTTTTTATTGTAATTGGTTGATGAAATTGAGAGAATACCTTTACCTATTTTTACCTTTAGATGTCGTCTCTTAGTTTGAGTGATTGTGACCCCGTGAGTTTAAGATTGGCTCGGATGGATTTCTAGTTGATTGGGTTTGGAGTCGGACGACTATCGCTCCCAATGCTACAAATTTTAACAATAGATGGGTTCCTCCTTGGATTTGCTAGGAGAGCTCCTTGATGGATGGTCTCCAAGACTTCCAATCAACTTGGGTCAAAGTGATAACCTACCACTTGGTTGAAGCTACTTCCAAGGAAGTTGGTCCAACAACTTGGGGGTGTTCCATTAAGAATTCACAAGAAAGAAAGAGACAAAGAGTCTATTTCCTTTCTCCCACATGACTTTGTAGGCCTTTAATGGATTGATTGGTCACCTCTTACAATTATCCTAAGAAACCCCTTTCAAAGCACAATTAAAATAAACTTTGGCCAAGAACAACAAACATTATAGTAGACAATCCACAGTGACAGAAAATAATTGAGTTAAAAAATATGGCATTATGACCTCACAAAGTTTCAACAACATCAAATGAGAGGAGGGGCTAGCCTTATATAGTTTTTATTGTAACGGGTAGTTTCTACCTCCCTCATAACATAATAATTTTCTTGGTTTTTTCATCCACAATTGGTTGGAGGCTAAACCCATTGAATAATTTTTTTCAATTACATAGCTCCATGATAAAAATGGGATAAAATTCTTTTTAGAACAATTGACCATTGAAAATTTCCACATGAGAGGTTCACTCCACCAAGAGAGAGGTCGTGTTGCTTAGGAGAAGGTGCGCTATGGTGGAGAAATTACCAACGTTCCATCTTGGGGACAATTTCCCCTTGAGAAAAGAGCACAAAACTATATTTTGTCCACATTTGACCTCCCGTTACTCCAACGGCTAGTTTGACTATTCAAATAAATGAATAAGGAGGTACGGTTTGATCTTTTAGTGGTTTAGTTAATCATTTTGCTTGGAGAAAGAGCATCTTTGACTTGCTAAAAATTCTCACGTGGCTAGTAGACCACAACGTTCCTCTTCTTTGACCATTTAACTTGGGAAATGTGCTCCACGTCTCTCTTAGAAGAATCAAATAATTTTCTTTTCGGAGTCTCTATCTCCTTTGATACTTCATCAATCCCTAAATTACAATATGGGTTTTACTCGTAAAAGTTTTTTGATCATTTTGAGTCCATGTTGTATTTTTTCCTCTGGGGACCCCACTGCATTGGGATTCGTGAGCTGCCTCAAAATACGTGCAATGATGATAACTTTGTGAGACTGCCATGTTGTGAACCAAAAATGATAAATGCACTGTGTCCAAGAGATGCCTCCAGACTCAATAGAATTAATTATGTGGGAAGACATAGGTGTGCATGACATGGATCAGACTAGGCCCCACAAACTGCAATTACCCGTACATAAGACTCATGGCTCCACACAACCATGTGTCCCAATAGATCCATGCCAAGGCCTCCAATCCTATCCAGGACGAAATACATTGAGATGGGGACTAAGGGGACTGATCATGGCTGGACCAACTCTGGGAGTCCATTACAAAATCATCCACTATGGTTTACATGTCTTTGACTTGCATCCTCGGGCTTACAATGGTGTAGCCAAATGAAAAATCTAGGGTACCTCCTGGAGAGGTAACAATACCTTATGATGACGTTGGCTTACCATCTCCCAAAGACTGTGCTGATTGGATGTGATGAGCTTTGCTGATCAAGAGTGTAAGAGACATCAGAGAGGGGCTGCTAGAGTGGATACGCTGATCATCATCATCGTTGGGATCATCGTCTTCATTGTGGGCCATGAGACATGATCTCCTCTAGTTACCCCTAGGCATGGGGGGGTAACAGGTGGCAATGTTGCTGGAGTAGAGCGAAGTGGGAGCGTTTTCGGGAGAGGGAGTGTCATTTTCCAAAACACCTCGAGAGCGGAGCATCCTTTATATATATATTATATTTTCATTTATATTAAAAAAGGACATGAAAAATGCCAAATTAATTGCAGAATATATGAAAAAATGCATATTTGTGCTACTTATAGAGGAATGCTACATTATTATTGTTATCCCCGATTTCTAGGGATAACTAGGAGATCATGTCTCGAGGCCCACAGGTCCTAGACATGGAGTACCGAGAGCAGGATTGACCTGAGCATGGCCCTGGAGGGCCCATCCTTCTTTTCTTTCATCACACTCGTCTTGTTAGCAGCAGCAACATCCATCACCATCGACTTGGTCTTGTATCGGAGAAGGCTCTTGCTCCATGAGGTAATTGGTCCAGGTATCATGGTATGTGTCACTTTTGATCATTATAACCTTTAGATATATGCATCTTACTCCTTTTATGTCTAACGAC
The DNA here is from genome assembly GCA_010110895.2 of Picea sitchensis. Classification (NCBI taxonomy): domain Eukaryota; kingdom Viridiplantae; phylum Streptophyta; class Pinopsida; order Pinales; family Pinaceae; genus Picea; species Picea sitchensis. The sequence goes on along the minus strand of SNQJ01S0086013.1, from coordinate 20,403 downwards.
TGCTTGGATCTTACATTAACCCACTTGACCATTGTTGAGGGGATTGACAAGGTGTCCTAGCAAGCTTGTACCCATAGGTTTTGGTTTGCCATTGGGGGGATTTCTGAAGAGCCATTGTCCGCTCCCATCATATCATCACTTTTTCATCTTATCTCCCGCTCATCTGTCCCTTTCCCCTAGTCCGGGCATTAGGATGATCTGTTTGTGGGG
>SNQJ01S0086013.1:0-18370 GCA_010110895.2 Picea sitchensis | reverse complement strand
ATGCTAGCCGTTTTGCCAAGTTTAACCTAAGGAAGGAGGAAAGAGCACAAGGCCTTGCTTAAGCAACACCGGAGTGAGCCTCTTTCCCCTAGGGTTTTGATTCTAGGGCACTGCCATTGCAACACCTTAGAAGTTAGAACCCTTCCCTCTCGTCCTTAGCCTTTTATCCCTTCATCTTTGCGTCCTCTCTTTAATTGACTCCATTTACCCTTAGGCACTGATCTCAGCTCCCCAATGTTCAAGTGATAGTGGTCAAACAACTCTTAAAACCTTTACAATTTGAAACCCTAACTAACTACTAACCCTAATTAGGTTGACGTCACTCTTGGTTATTCCATCTTGACGCAACACTTTCTGTTGATAAGCAATTAGATGATGGTTAAGAGCATTTATTGAGTAAGGGATTGGTTAAATACATTGTTGGCTACATCATCTCAATATTTATTGATGAATTGATATTATTCCATTGCTATATTAATTGGCATTGATCTCATTGATATCTATTGTTTTAATTGCTTATATATTGATGTCAGTTAGTTATATGAAGTACTAACCCATTGAATTATAGCCTGCATATATTGTTTTGCTATTGTCTTGTTCCGGGCAGGTGTTCTCATTTGGGGCTACACTTCGTTATTGGCTGTTTAGCCGGACTATCTGATCTTGGTGGTAACCTGTGAGGAGGGACTTTTACTTTGACCTTTATACCTTTGCCTCTTCAAAACCCCAGGTTACCGGGGACGTCTCCCCTGGGCCTAACCTCCCTAAATAGAAAGAACCTCCCCATTGAGGTGACATTGGGTGGGGTAGGTTCTTGTTATGCCAGTTTGGCCTCTATCTTCTAGCCATTTGACCTAGCCACAAACTGTGCAATAACAATTATGAAGTTAGAAATGCCATCCATAGTACATTAATGACTATATTGAAACTTTGAAAGAAAGCGTTATGAATAAACGAGCAAGAACATTTAATTGAAAAACATAAATGACAAGCAATGTTCTGTCATCGCTTATATTGGGATCCTCATCGTTAGTTTCATCCTTCATACTTTGCCTCTTGTTTAACCTTTGCCTCTAACTTGATCCTCTAGGGACATCAATCGACACCACCCAATTTTGATGAAATAACCTAATCCTAGCCTTAAAAGATGGTAGAAAAAGATTAACATGCCTAATCATTGATTTTGGTTTGAGTGAAGGGTACTTTTTTGCTAAGGCCATGACAAAAGAGTTTAACAATCAACACCACCAACATTGAGGTACATAAAGGGCTCGGTACTCTTGATTAAATGCCAATCACATACCCTCATACGTGATAGAATCCAATGAAAATGCAACAATTCCATCCATCTTGAAATCTTGAAAACTATTATTCTGCTAAATTTTGAATGGGATATGAAATTCTACTTTCTCCATATGAAGTCCAATGAGGTTGGAACTGTTACCCCCTCAATCTAGGGGTAATTAAGGAGATCATGTCTCTAGGCCCACATGTAGCAGACATGGAGTGCCGAGAGCCATATTTGACTAGCATAGCCCTGGAGGCCCCCTCCTATTCATTGATGCGCCACCATACATTACCAACAATAGAGCAACGTCCATCACACCGACCTGACCCCAGAGGACAACATGTCTTGCTTCATGAGGTAATAAGTCCGATATCATGGTAAGTGTCACCCTACTAATTGAAGCATTTGAACATGTTGGAAATAATTCTTTCTTGACTACAAAATGTTTGCTTGGAAATTATACTTTTTGCCTTATTTAACCCTGGTGGGTGTCATTACGTCCTAGTAAGTTGGCCACCCTCGAGAATGGGGTGCTACTGGGGGGTTCCTTGAAAAGTCATCGTACCATTTCCGATCATACTTATTACTTTCCATACTTCTCTCCTTTTGTCTCTTTACCTTCTGGGATTTTCAAGTTCACTGACCCAAGAAGGGATTGTACCTCATTTCATGGGAAGAAGGGGTTGAAGGCCTAGATGGAAATGTAGGTGGAAAAAGATATAAGCCAATCATAAAACCTTTTAGATACTCTTCCAAGAGGTCTTGAGAACAATGAAGTGTTTCTCCTCAAAGAATTGAAAGACCTGCAAAAACAAACCCACATTATATAGATGTCCCACTTGTCGAGGAGGTGCATTTATGCGGTGTCCTTTTCTTTCCATTCATATGGCATTCGATGTACTTAAGCTTCAAGTGACGTTGCGGTACTCATTTCTTTCCATGTCTTATAGTACCCAATTGTTTTGGACTTTAATCAATTAATGGCAATAAATGGGATTGGAAAAATGTTGCATCGCGGACGAAGGGCAGCGCACCCTCTATAGAGACACCTATAAATGAGACAATACGAACCCTTGTATGTCATGAACTCCATGCCCATAAGTCTTCCCTACTCCACCTCATACTCACACATGGCTTAGATAGATTTCCCTTGAGAAACACCCTTGACACCCCCTCCCACACCTAAATTTGACAAATTGTATAGGATCTTTGAGCATTTGTTTAGTTTGAAAAGGGAGGTTTAATGCACATGTTTGGGTGGATCTATTATTAGATGTGGCTTACTTGGCATGATTCTTGTGACTTATGTACCCTTGGAGGGTGTACCTATTTGTCTTTGTAGGGCTTTGCCCGATGGACAAATATTCATGAGGAGATGACTTTGTTCGGACCTTCATGGGGCTTTGGAATCCAATGATGGATGCGGAGACCCCATGTCTGGGGTAGGCTTGTGATCACCATTGCACAGTGAAGAAGGAGGACGTTGCCTTTGGAGGCACTCTGGCAGGGTTGGACAATGAGTTCCCACCTTCTCCCACTAGGACGTTGGCCTTTGGAGGCTTGAACGTCACCTACCTAGCTATTGACATCATGGAGGAGGCTAGGGTCTTGTGATGAGATGTCTTGGCACGTGTGGCATGATGAGTGGCCTTGGAGGCCTAACGCTACACCTTTGCCAGCTTAGCATCCCACTTGGGAGCTCAACATCACCCTAGAAGGGCATGATGTCACCTTTAGGGTTTTATTTTGTGCCAAGCAAATTCAATTTTGTAAAATTGAATTTTAAGGGCAATTTTCAAAGTTTGTAAGGTCGGTCCTATTATATTTTTAAGCTGACATTTTTAGGGCAAAAGGTGATATAAATACACCTTTGCAAATTCATTTTTACATAACTCTTCCTCTCATAAGAGAGTAGGACTGAAATTTTCGCCCTCTTCGGCATATTGGTCTTTTTTAGTAGTGTGCACCACTTGGGGGATGTGTTTTGGATGCTTCTTAGCTCATGTATGGTGGAATTTTCTGCAAACTAGGGTTTTCATGCTTGATTATTCTTGGTGAAGTAAGTAAATTCTGCAATTTGTTTATGCAATGAATGGTTGTGGTTAATTTTTACTTGTTCATATTGGAGATTATGAAATTGCTTGTATGAAACCCTAGGAGAGGAACATAAGGTGCTTCTTCCTCTCTCTAGTTCTTTCCACTTATTGAATTGTCAAGAGTATCTTATCTAGGATAGGCTTCTAAATCCCTAAAGTGCTAGCACTTTAGAAGTCTTGTTCTAATAGCTTGTTGCAAACAATATATTTCAAGAGTCAAAGGAGAAGAGGAATTCGCTAGAGCCCAAAAGAGCTGGCACTCTAGCCAAAATTCCTTCTTTGAGATTCAAAGCTTGGGGCTTTGAAGTGCCAACACCTCAAGCCTTTGTCTCTTCATCCTTAGACAAATATTATCATTTGTTTCTCCATGTATTTTGCTGCTGTTGTAATTGACTCCATAGGCCCAAAAGGCACTTGTCTACTTTCTCTTGTTGAAGGAATTGATCAAACAAATTTTACACTCTATTCTCTAAAGCATCTACTAACTTCTACTAACCCTAGCATAGCTAAAATCATCAACTGATTTGTTGCTGTTGCAAAACATTGCTACAACCATACTAATTTATACTAATTCGGGCATACACTAGCCTAACATCTAGCTGACTCACTCATAAATTGCTTGTGATAATTGCTAAATAATCTACTTGATAAATGCTAAGTTTTCATCATGATTACACACAATTCTGAGCTATATATTTTCTTGGCTGTTATAAAACATTGATTGCTGTTGTAAACTGATAACTTGTTGCAATTTCATATCAGCGAGCTCATCTTTTATTGTCTATTGTCTATTGAGGTCTTATTACTATTCTTGTACTTGGAAATTGCTATATATATGCTATTATCTTGTTCCGGGCAGGTTCTTTGCCTCAATTCCTCGGACATAGGCATTCTTGACTTAGGTGACCAATGAGGGGAGTATTTTTTAACCATATCCTTTGCTTACCCAATCCTTTAGGCCACTCGGTGTAGAAATTTTAAATGACAAAATCAACAAGTAAATAATTTTGTCATACACTTAACAACCTAGAGATAACTGTCTTGTATGAACTCTGAAATGTCTAAATCCACATTTAGAAATTACCATAAGCAGAAATACACATTGCTAAGCAATTTTGCAGCAGAATAAACACAATGAACAACAATCATTCAACTCAGAAAAACTCATAGATTTAGGCAATGCCAAGGAAAACCCCAATGTGGGGAAACCCAAAGAGAGAGAGAGATTTTATTAGCTTCAGGAAAAATATATCAGCAGCAACAGTACATTTACAACCAAGCGAAATAACTTACAGCACCCAACAGTGCCAAATTTATGCCTTGAAATACGTGCCCAAAAAATTCGTATTGCTGTACGGATTTTCCCTCTTACAATACTTCGAAATCTGTGCCAAAATAACTGTTGTACGGACAGCAACAAAACTGCCCTCTTTCCCAACAAAAAACACTGGAAAAGCTGCCTCGAAATGCATGCAGCAAGTTGCCTTGAAATCCATGCCCTCCCAGCCTGTTGTACGGACTGTACATCCATGCTCCCCAGCCTGTTGTATGGACTGTACAGATCCATACAGTACGACCTCTAACAACAAAAAATTTACAGTACTCAAGATAGAAAACTCTTTTGCGATTTGTGCCCAATCTCTTGGGAAATGCACCTTTTGCTGCCCCTCTTCCCTCCTCTCTCTCCTGCTTTCTCTGGAAAATCTCTTTCAAACTCTTCCTCAATGTGTCTTGCACACTACCCAATGCATTCTCTTATAATCTGAAAGTGACCCCTTACCTTCTCCAACCCTGATCTAATTCAAGTTCTTACAAGACTAAAATATGATTCATTCCTCCAAAATAAATCACTTTTAAAATAATATTAAAGTACATTTCCATTTTCTAACATAAGTACATTTATGAAATAAAGTCACTAATATTAGAAGGTACACTTTATTAAAAGTCACTTTTAATAAAAGAACCACTTTATCACAACTTTATAAAACCCATTACAAAAATCAAGTGTCTAGTAGTAAGTACAAGGTAACTTCCGCATACAAGACACATATGCAGAGTACTTCCTGAGCTAAAGATAACACTCCCTCTTAGTGAGGGGATGTATTTGCTGCCATCACCATCACCTGGTCCCATCACACTGTTCACAGGAGCCCTCTGAACCTGGATCTATCCTCAACACCTGCACAAACTCGAACTAGAAGATCTTCCTGGCAACCACTCTGAACCCTAAGCTCCCAGGAGAATCCACTCCACCCTGAGCATCGGTTCGATCACACCCATTGAGCCTTGGTTAGTGCTCAGAAGAGACTTGCGCTCTTCTCTCTCGAAATGCAAGACTGAATCCTTGGGCTCACCACAGTCTCAGGAGCCTCCTGCTCTCATCCAACGCTGAATCATATCCTGAAGGTTGCTGTCCTGCACATGTACAACCTATCCACCTGATCACCAATCAACTGTGGTTCCAACGGGTCCTCTCCCTCCCTGTAGATAAATACATGTTCCCTCTTGAACAATGTACAATATCCATCATCCCTCCAAGGCTGAGACTGAGAGCAAGTTAACTCTTAACCCTGGAACAAAGAGAACTCTATCAAGCCCCAGGAAACCTCTATACTCGAGCTGTACCCAACCTTTCCAAATCCACCTATAGCTCATTCCATATCTCCTTCACTCTCCACTCGTCATGTGACAAGAGACTCCACTGTCAACAATCCGTTTGATATCACCCCCAACTCCTCCACTACTGACACTGGATACTAGAGGCCATCAAAGAAATTCCCTGTCATACTTGGAAGCAAGTCCTCCATGGCTGTAGCAGCTGTCTCAGGCCCCTCTGCTTCCTTCTTCTTCTTCTCGACAATGAGAAGCAAGGTGCCCAACTGGTTACAAATAATAACATCTAACTTACTCAAGTCCCTCCCGGAACTTCTTTTCCTCTTTGCGTGCCAGTTAGAACAACATCTTCATCACCCATCTGCTCTTTTGTCCATCAGCTTCCTCAGATCCTTCCCAATCTCCTCTTGAGGAACATTTGTCTCACGTCTATTCCAATCTGGAAGATGCTCATGAACCACCACACACTTCACAAAGACTTCCCATTCCATGGGGATAGCCTTGAAAGGCTTCACCAACTCTAAATTTGATATGACCTACCCAATTGCAGCCAACTCATCTTTCAATTTGAGCTACCCGGTAAGATAAGAAGACACACTCTCACCTTCACCCATCTTAGTATCATGAAGTTTATCCTTCAAGGCCATTCGTTTTCATTCTTTACCTCAAATAAGTTCTTAAGTGTATCCCACACCTTTGGTTGTCTTCTTCTCAGCCAAGTGTGGGATAAAGGTGGTCCTTCACCCCATCTAGAATAATTCTCCGAGCTTTGGCTTCCCTTTTATCACATGCAAATCCAAAGCAATAGGGATCTATTGTGGGAGCTACAAAAACATAATTGATTATAGTTCCAAATTTGTTCTCCTTGAGAACAACCTACATCCAGACCTTCCACTGCAAGAAATGAGTTGGAAATGCTATCCAACCTATCCTCAAATCTAATGCATGCAGCCATATTCTTTGTCACTATTCAAAGGAAAACAAACACCAGATTTCCAATGTTCCACCAAGTCTCCTGGACTGGGGGATGCGGGTGCGGGGAGACACACAAGGGGACGTGTGGAAGTACCCCAAATTTTAGGGATTTTGGGAAATGGGATGGGGGACGCCACATATATAATATATAAAAATATAAAAAATAAAATTTTAAAAATAAAAAAATAATAATGATAATATGATAAATCTCAACAATAACAATTCAATGTTCATCTCATGCAAATTCATTAATAAATACTAAAATACTAAATAATTCTAAATTGGTAAATTGAAAATTCAAATTTGTAAATGATATAAACTATTAAACATGATTCAAAATCTAATCCAAATTAGTAATGAAATACAACGATTCATAAACCATAAATGAAAGTTGAAACATCAATAGTAAAAATAATAAATATCTATACATTGATTTAAAATTAAATTCATCATTCTAGAATCTAATTACTTAGTACTACCACTTATTAATTAATTGTCTTTAGAAATTTATAAAATTATATAATGGGCACAAGTTATAAGATGGCATATGATAAATTATAAGTTATTGTGTTTTAATCTTTTATTGTTTTAAATTATAAGTTATTGCCCTTTAAAATTTATTATTTAATAAATTAATTGTGTTTAATTTATTTATTTTTTATATATTTTTAATTTTTTTTGTTGTTTTTAAGTCTTATTAGGCAAAAAATTTGGGGACGCCCGAGTCACTGGGACATCCAAAGTCCCTTTCGTTGGGACGCCTGTGAGTCCCCTTTGGGATTCGTCCCTCAAGGCTCTGGGATGTGGGGACGCTGCCCCATGGAACACTCCGCAGATTTCCCCCTTCAAGCTTGCCCAAAAAATCTCATTGGTCATCACACTGCAGCCCAAGCTCATACCTGGGTGAAATTTTAAAATGACAAAATCAACAAGTAAATAATTGTCATACACTTAGCAACCTAGATAACCGGGTTTTGTATGAAATCAAATGTATAAACCCACATTCAAAAATTACTATAAAATACATTGCTAATCAATGGTAAATGAATAAACACAATGAACAACCATTCAACTTAGAAAAACTCAAAATATTAGACAATGATGTGGAAACCCCAATGTGGGGAAACCCAAAGAGAGAGAAAGATTTTATTAGCTTCATGAAAGATATATCAGCAACAACAATACAATTATAGCCAAGAGAAATAACTTACAACACACAACAGTCCCAAATTTTTGCCTCAACCATGCCTTAAAATCTCTATTGTTGTACGATTTGCCTTCCAACACCTCAAATTTGTGCCAAAATAACTCTGTAATGGACAACAAAACTACCCTCTTTTCCCAACGAGAACATTAAAACCAAATACATGCACAAGCTGCCTTGAAATCAGGTCCTCCCACTGTTGTACTGACTGCATTTGGATCCGCATAGCATCACTTCTCTAACAGCTATAAAAATTTACAAAGACTCGGGTCATTTAAACTCCTTCTCGGATTTGTACCCAATCTCTTGGGAAATGCCTCCTTGTCGCCTCTTCCTCCTCCCCAATCTCTCTTGAAAAATCTCTCAAACTCTTTCCCTCAATGTGTCTTGCACACTACCCAATGCATTCTTATAACTGAAGTGACCCTTCACCTTCTCCAACCCTAGATGAAATATTCTCGGTTGTAAAGTTTGGGAAAAAAACCTCCTGGTTTTGGTGTCGGACTTTCGTCAAACACCCTGTATACTCGAGTTTATGGTCAGAGGGTGGAATTTGGACGGACAACAGAATCACACTTGTTTTGCTTTGTCGTTATGATGGGTTTTCAATCCCTTATGCCTCCTCAATGACGTACAATGTCTTATTTTGATTTTAAGCAAAACCCATAAAGATATAATGAAAAACAATCATATATGCAATAGCAAATTGTCTAGAAAAATGGCTGCTCTTTATTAAATAATGATGCTGAACCTATTACAATCAGATTGAGGTAGGAATACCTCTCAACAAGGATGAAGATGTTGTTGTAGGAAGTTGATAGACTCACATCTTCACACAGCCATACAAAATGAGCCCAAAACTGTCCACACGGATTTGATGAAGGGAACGATCCAATTTGGTTGTTGTTCTCAATACAGCTAGAGTGGACATGGCAAATAGTTCCCACACAGAGTCTACTTTCAAAGAAAGGTAATCACTGCGGTGTACCATCCAAAGAGATCGCCCACAGCAGCGCCCCCTACCTCCCACGCAGCACACAAAGAAAGGAGCACACAGCCTTGGTAAATGATGAAGGAAACGACCAACAAGAATAATGTGCAGCCCCTAAAGGAAATCGACTAGCTGCCACCTCTTCCCTTTCTCCACCCAGCCACCCACAAAGAACACACGATTCTGCAATGGTGAAACTCGACCAGTCCAATCCAACACGCAGCCAGATGAGGATAGTTACGCCCAACTTCAATGAAATGCCCAATCTCTTCACACGAGCCAAAGGAATATGTCCTTTCTCTCTGAATCTGAAGATGGAATTATTCTCTAATGAATCTTCCCGAATCACAATACTAATCTCAGAAATGAGTAGGAACCGGAGGGTTCTCCAATTTCCACGGCTTGGGCAGGTAGTTTCACTGCCGAACTTGAGGTGCCGAATGGGTTTCCAAATGAAACCCTCGTTTGCTCACCGAGATCTTCTCCAAAACTCAATTTTTTTAATGAATAGTCCATAATGAGCTTTCCAACCCCCGCTTGTCCTTTTATTCCTTTACTTTTCTTTTCTCCATTATAATATTCATTTAATTAATAAATGGAGAGAAATACCCCTCAAAGAGGTTTAATATTAATAAACTCAATTTTCCTGGGCCACCTCTTATAATTGTTGAGTAAGTGACTTATTCAATATCATTTCCCTCTAACTCATCCGGGTTTAATGGTTTACTTCTGAAACCTATATACTATAAACCATCAATGATTCGATCATTTAGGAAAAACGGGACATTACAGCCCTCCTACCCAAATTTTGTTGTTTGTCCTCAAGCAACTTCAAACCCGGAAACTGCACACCTGTTTGTTTTCCCAAGTAGTATCCTCCACAGATAGACCCTGCCAATTTACCAAGTACTCCCTGCATGCCCTGTCATGGAATTTCCATCCTAAAACTTGCAGGATCTCTTCGGGGCTTGTAGCCCACCGCCCCCCATCATCCCAACGGGGTAACTCCTGTGAAACAACATCCTCAAAAGTGTCCTCCATCATGTACCTATGCTCATGCATCTTCCACTGACTCTAGGCCACCCTCAGGTACTCCTTTAGCGCTCTCAAGGTGTCCTAGCTGTCCTGTAACCAACCACGAACCTGAGGAACTCTACAGTCAACGGAAGATGTATGGGGACATACCGACACATGTCTTTCGGTATGACCCCTTTTCAGGCACTATACGACTATGAGGTCTTGATCATTATAACGCCCAAAAAGGGGTCATACCGACAAACATGTGAAAGGTAGTGGGATAACAATACTGCCCTCGATGTAACCATATCACCCAAGCACTTTGTTGTCCTGCGATGAAGTTCCGCAAATATCCTTCCACCCAAGTGTTCCCAAACTCAATCAGTCTGCCGATCGATGGGTGGTAACTAGTACTCGAGGTCATCTTGGTACATACCATCCTAGAAAACACCTGCCAGAAATTCCCCGTGAGTCTGTCGTCCCTGCTACTGACGTTGGCTTTAGGCCACCCATGCAATGAAACACCTCCCTAAATTATAACTCGATCACCTGCGCTGCTTAGTAGTCTAAAGGAATGGTGGAGGAGTGAGCAAACTTTGGTGAGTCTATCCACCCCGACATAAATGCAATCCTTCCTTTGCATCTTCAGTAACCTGGTGAATAAATCCTTGGGGATGCCTTCCCAACCCTGATCGTGAAAAGGCTGTAACGATCCGGCTGAATGCATGTGCTCCACCTCATTCCCCTAACGAACTCCACACTCCTGGAGATGCCTCTCTAAATCATCTCTATAGGCCCAGGGGTGCCTATATGAAGTGGTAAACACTGCTCGAGTACCCTCCTCTAAATCACCGATGTGCTCGAATCCCCGGTCTGGAGGCCTACCCGAAGCTACATTACCAAAGACATCATGCCCTTGAAACAAGTCCTATATCTCTCTCAGAAAATTGCCTCAGCCTTGGTCCTTCCTATAATCAAATATGAAACTCCGCTGCAACTGCAGTAATGTCATCCCGCCCACGCCTCCAACTTCTTCGCTACAAGGTTACAACCTTGGGAGGGTACGTGTTCATGCCCCGCAGAATTACTCTCTTGCCGTCCTGATCCTCGAACTCCATCTCCATAGTCTCCGATAGTTAGTGGAGTACCTCCCTAGGAAGTATAGCCACTGAACTCCAATAAATACATTGGTGTCAGGTATCTTTAACACGTAGAAGTCATCGGTGAGCAAGTAGTTTCCCAGGTTCAATGTCATCCGTGGAACGCACCTGGTGCAGTCTAGTGTGTTCTCCCTCGGTATGACCACCGAGAAACCCCCAAAAGACTCAGAGGCAATGCTCTTTCGCTCCACTAACAAAGAGTCTATAAAGTTGTGGGATGCCCCACCATCACCAAACTGCTACCGATGCCCCTCGCGACTCTTCCTCATCCGGAAGGTGTGAAACTGGTATGTCTGAGAGTGATGCTATAAATCCCCTCGCGGTTTCCATCGATGCCCGCTTCCTCGGCCTCACCGTCATAATCCTCCTTCGGCCCCTGCTCTCTTCCCTATCATCCCGCTTATCAAGAACACCTCTATGTAGTGCCTTGGCCTGCCTCGCGACACCTCGTGACTCCGGTACCCATGGTTCTGGCAACTCCAAAACAACTTCCTCCTCCTTAGATCTTGCCTGATAGCATCATCCATCCTGTTCCTACATGTCCAATCCCTCTGTGGTTGTCTTGGCCAGTCTCTCTGTTGTTTTCCTGTGCCATCCCTCTGTGTCCTGCCATCGAACTTCGTGGGGAAGTTTGGTCTCGAGGTGAACTTGGGCTTAGGTATGGACTCCTATAAGTCTCTAGCCCTGCTATCTGCATCCTGTAGTGAAGTAGGTTGTAAGCCTTCACCCATCCTCAAATTGGCTCTATAGCTCTCTAAGGAACAACATCACTAAATGGGCCTCGGCGATATCGTAGCAGGATCACTGATATCCGGGGAAATTGCCATATGCATTCACACCTAGTCTCTGCTTCTAACTGTAAGTAAGTCTCTAAAAGACATCTCGTGATCTCTTGCCTCACAAATCAGATGCTGCACTGGTCTACCTGTGAACTCATCATAGGTGATAATATGGGCATGACCCAGAGTAGCCATCCCGTGGTACCACCAGTCCTATACCTCACCCTCCAAGTGCAATGTCACCAACTTAATGGCACTGCCATGTTCACTGGAAAGTTGAGCTTCGCACTCCAAGCCAGGCAAGTGCACTGATGTCCCATCAAGTATGGTAAAGTGGGAGTTTGCCCACTGCGGCGCTATAACTCGTGAAGCTCATGGGACCCCCGCGAAGAACTCCCTACCAAGCTTCTCCCCCTTGAAGCTACAAAACTCAAAAAAAGTCATAGCTTCTCTCAAACCTGGATCCATGGCCTTATACTCATGGAAATAAGCTGCTAATGGCTCGTCCTGCTCTACTTGCCCTCCTGTACCTGTCTCCTTTGGTCCTAAGAACTTGGGCATGGTAGATCTAGGAACCTCACTGTAGTCGTGAGGGCGGATCTGAGGGTTGGTCCTGGAAGCAATCACCTCAACATGAGGTCTGTATGTGTTTTCCCCTTCTTCCATCCGGGCCTCTCTGTCGCTTTCTCCCCTTTCTTCACTCATGCTTTCTCCTAGAGTATAAACCTCGATTCTCGCCTCTATGGAACTTCGGTCTCTCTCTCGCCCTCGCAATATCCCGTGAAGGCTTTTATAAGCCCCTCTATCAAAACCACATCGCCTCACCTCCGCGATTTGCATTTTTCCCTCGAGTGCCCTCCATTTCTTCTCTTCTGCCTTCTACGCTTCTATACCTCCTGCACCTATAAGTGATGCTCCGCTTCCCTTCCTCAGTCATCAATGTCATATCGACGGGTTTGTAGGAGAGGGGACAGGAAGAAATTGGCAGAAGTTTCCCCACCCACCGCCACCTCGCATGGGGGCTCTTTCTATTTAGGAGGGCAAGTCCAAGGGAGACGCCCCAAAGTCAATCTGGATAAATGAAGGAAAAGGTAAAGATAAGGCTAAGTCAAGAGAAACCCTTCACGATTGATGCCTAAGATAGTCACAAGAACCAATGCATTCAATGTGTGCAATTTAAACCATGTATCATAATATTAATGCAATTGTCAAATCAATGCTTTTATTGAGAAGTGATTATAGTCTTTGTTTATTAGCCATCATTGACTACATCAATAATAGTAGATGCACACCGGCTCACGACTAGAGATAGTCGTTGGTTTTATGAAGTATTAACCCATTGCAAGCATATACTCTAGTTGTCTCTGTTTTGTCTCGCAAATAGGTGCCATTCAAAGGAATTTATTTTCTTTGACTATCATTTTTGGCAGTAGTCTGTGAAAGGGAACCCCTTATATTGATATATTATCCTTAGCCTTTATTTAACCTAGATTGCCTTAGGGACGCCTCCCTCGGACTTGCCCTCCTAACAGGAAAGAGCCCCCATCTAGGTGACAAAGGGTGGGGAAGCTCCTGCCACGGGCTTCAAGCCCTAACTCAAGCCAAGTCTTCTACAAACCGCGGCGATAACATCACCACAACCTGCCAAGATCATGCTCGATACCATTGAAATATTCTCAAGTTTGGGAAAAACTCCTGTTTTGGTGTTGGACTTCACAAACGCTTGTATACTTCTCGAAGTTTATGGTCAGAGGGTGGAAATTTGGATCGAAAATGTGACCGCCACTTATTTTGTTTGTCGGCAGGATGGGTTTCAACTTTATGCCTCCCAATGACGCACTATGTCTTATTTGATTTTAAGCAAACCCATAAAGATATAATGAAAACGATCATATATGCAATAGCAAATTGTCTAGAAAATGGTTGCTCTTTATTAAATAATGATGCTGAACCTATTACAATCAGATTGAGGTAGGAATACCTCTCAGTAATGATGAAGATGTTGTTGTAGGAAGTTGGCAGTCTCACATCTTCACACAGCCATACAAAATGAGCCCAAAACTGTCCACACGGATTTGATGAAGGGAAACGATCCAATTTGATTGTTGTTCTGATGTTGTTAGAGTGACATGGCAACGCCCCCACACAGGAGTCTACTTCTCAGCAGCAGATCAGGGTAAAATGCCAAAAGAGATCTACCACAACAGCATCCCCCTACCTCCCATGCAGCACACAAAGAAAGGAGCATGCAGCCTTGGTAGTTGATGGAGAAAACGGCCAACGAGAATAATATGCAGCCCCTAAAGGAAATCGACCAACTGCCACCTCTTCCTTTTCTCTCCACGCTAAATTAAATTCACAAAGAACACACACGATTCTCAAGAATGGTGAAACTCTACCAAATTCAATCCAACACGCACTGTATTGAGGATAGTTACTACCAACTTCAATGAAATGCCCACCCTTCACACACGAGCCAAAGAATATATGTCCTTCAATCAAGATGGAATTCTCTAGTGAATCTCCTCAATCACAATACCAATCTTCTAAATGAGGAACCAGAAAGGGCTCCTCCAATTTCAATGGTATTAAAGATGGTTTCAATCAACTGAAAGGTGCCGAATGGTTTCAAATTGAACCTCGTTGCTCACCCAGCCTCCAAACCAATTTTTAATCATTCAATGATCCGCCTAACCCTCGCTTATCCTTTGGTCCTTTACTTTCTTTTTCTCCATTATAATATTCATTTAATTAATAAATGGAGAGAAATACCCTCAAAGAGAGGTTTTAATATTAATAAACTCACTTTTCCTAAGTTTTCACTTTATAATTTGAAAGTGACTTTACCAATATCATTTCCCTAACTCATCCGTCTAATGGTTTACGGGAAACTGTATAAACCATCACGGTATCCCGACTGCCTAGGAAAAACAAGACACTACACTATATCTAATGGCCAAGATCTAATCTTGCCTTTACAAGATCAAGGGTCATGATTCATTCCCTCCAAAATAAATCACTTTAAAATATTAAAGTTCATTTCCACTTTATAACATAAGTGCATTTATGAAATAAAGTCACTTTAATATTAGAAGGTACACTTTATTAAAAAAACCACTTTAATAAAAGAACCACTTTATTACAACTTTATAAAACCCCATTACAAAGTCAAGTGTTTAGTAGTGTAGGTACAAGGTAACTTCCGCATACAAGACACATATGCAGAGTACCTCCCGAGCTAAAAAGCTAACACCGGGGACGCCTCCCTTGGGTTGGACCTGTTGCTATCCTAATACACACCTACAAACATGGAGAAGTCTCCAACCCACTTGGTGTGTCATTGGAGACACAAACCTGAATCCAGACCCACTGTCACCTCAATCTAAACTCCTTCCGTCTAGGCTCACTCCTAGGGAAGCCAAGGGGGGTAGACCCTGTTAAACTATGTGAAGAATTTATTAGTTCTAGGAGTTAATTGATTTGTTTATTAGTGTTATCCAACCCAATGACAAGCAACCAATGCAATGTGCAATCTTTCAATAACAAACAAACCTTTATTTATTAAGCCAATTAGACCAGTGCCTAAAAATTCCACTTATTCCAATATATGTAAAAAAATGATAACTCTATAAGAATGAAACAAACTTGAGAACTATCTACACAATGAGTTAAAAAATAACTTTATGCAATTACTTTAAAACAATGAATGAATAAAGAATGCTTATAAATGAATCAATGTGAATATTTACACATGAAAAATAACTTGCACAAAATAATAGAATGTAAATACCTGAAAATAAATTGCAAAGAAATGTAAATGCTGTGCAAGTGTTTAGGTTGCTTTTTAGTTAATTTTAAGTTTCTCTTTAGCTTAGTGGTTTAGATGTGAAAGGTTGCAAGCCTAAGCTATGTGACTACTCCAAGTCCTTATCCCTTAGCCAAGAGGAAATGCTGGGTGCTCAATAAGAAGAACAACAAGGTTCTCCCTTAGCTCCGCAGGTCAAGTCCAAAGTGTTTGGGCGCTCAACAAGGAGGACACTTAGTGCCATGAAACCTTCCTCGACTTCAACCCCTTCTAGCCTTCACAAGTCACCTTATTTTAGTGGCCAAACAATCATGGAAAATGAGTGTTTAATTAAATTATTCACTCAATCCTTTTCCCTTTCTTATTACTCAAGATCCACAAAGTGGCAAGGGAAGGGAATATGGGGCAAAGGAGGGGTAAATTTTATTTACTTTGCAAAATAAAAAGAAACTTTAAACACTAGCCAACACGATTTTGCATAATGACATAGCCACTCACATGCAAGGTGTGGGCAAACAAAAATTACTTAAGATAAATAACTTAAACAAATTAACCACATTACTTTGGCACAAGGTGGAGGACAAAGCCTTCCGATTTTGTGGCAAAGGTGAACAAAATTAAATAAAGCAAAAAAAAAAAAATTATTTCTAATCCTAGCCGACACGATTTTGCAAGGATGATAGAGCCAAACACAATGCAAGGTGTGGGCAAACAATTAAAGTTAGTTTACAGATTTTAAACTTGGAAAGAAATAGAAAGTGCAAGCCCAAGAGATTCTCTTGGGCTGCTTACAATGACTTTAGAAAGTAAGAGAAAGAAAAGGGTTTTGCAACAAAGCTTGTAGATGTTTTCTTGAGCTTTTAGTGACAAATTTTGGGTAGCACCTCCCTTTTTAATGGTGAAAACCTGCATAAAACAATAAACAAAAATTGTTGGAAAATGTTAAAAATCACCCAAATATGTTATTTTTGAGTTAGTATATGTACATAAATTTACAATAAAAATATGAACTTGAAAATTGGTTTTTTAACAAGATTTAAGTGATTATGTTTGCAAAATACACGTAGGGGAGCGGGCATTCCTTGTGCACAGAAAGAAGTACCGCAGGCAAAAATGCCCTGCTGAGCCATAAGTCTTCAACTTTGTCATGGCGCGAGGTCATATCTCTTCATGACACATGACATTGACACCTAGCCTAACGCCTAGGGATGATGACACTAGTCCAACACCTTGTGAAGTCTTTGCACAAGTGTCATATTTTGTGATATCATTCTTCAAATGTGTGTTGGATATCCTCACCTCTACAAACAACAATTTCTTCAATAATGGAGTTGCCATATGAGAATGTGATGTTCAAGTACAAACCCTCATCAATCAATGTAGTTGATCTACAAAATCTCCGGGAAATGGACTTGTCCACAACAATAATGCCAAAATGTTACCTCCTGAACTTGCACCAAAGTTGTAAATCCCTAAGACATAGGTGCAAACCTAGGGGAAATTAGGAAAGCTGCCACTGTCACCATAGTAGCACTTCCTCCCACTTTACACTGGCTCTCCTTCACAATGGGGGCTTCCCTAAGATAGGATTACTAAAGCTATACGAAGGAGGCTCAAGGTGATGTGAAGAGTTAGATTTAGTAATCCTATCTTACGGAAACCACCCTTGTGTCGGAGGAGAGTCGACCTAAAGTGAGAGGAAGTGTTGTTGTGGTGGCAGTGGGTAGACTTCCTAAGTTCCCCTGGGGTTGCACTTATGTTTTAGGGATTTACCACTTGTTACAGGTTTGGGAGGTTAGCACAAATTTCCACCCTCCAATTGAGTTGATAAACCTGTTATAACAACGATGAAAACCTGGCTAATTCAAGGAGAAAAGCCCCAAATTGTCATGGGCTAGACCCCTCTCTGTTTAGGCTAGTGCTTCTAGGGGGATTCCCTAGGCACACTGAAGTACTCTGCTGCTGATCTAAAGTCTGATTTCTGCATTTAAAAAACCCAAAATCAACAAGTTGTTTGTCTTGGACAGTGTGTAAAACCAGTCCAAAAACAATGAGGAAACGTAATATTTTTACGCTTGGAGGGAACCTGCAGGGTTAGCACAATGATAATAGATTGGAAAAGAGGTAGAAAAACTATTCAAAGGATCGAAATAATCACAATAAATAGTTCAGAAAATGACAAATCAGATCACAAATTTATCACAGTACCGCCAAGAAAAGATGTTTGAAGACAAACACACACTTTTTTATTGATTAGGATTACAAGAGAGTTGATTGTGCCACACTTGGCAAGCCTACAACCGGTACAATGACTACTTTGCTCAAGGAGGAGCCACTAGACTAGAGAACAAGAGAGAAGAGAATGAGAGAGACACTATGTTGCTACTGCAATGATCCGACCAAGAACCTCTGTGAAGCATCCAATATATAGCATAAGGAGGG
>SNQJ01S0086012.1:27343-43403 GCA_010110895.2 Picea sitchensis | reverse complement strand
GTTCCCTGTTTGTGCCTGACTATAGTCTACGGGAACATATAGACTACTAAGTCACTCCCTGCTGGCCTAATCTTGGGGATGGGACATCACATTTCACATGGGTTAAGGATTGTGAATGCCCACTTTGTACTTGCACTATTGAAGACCAAGAGACCCCATTGAAGCCAAAGAGAGGGCAAATCCTTGAAGAAATATTGTTTGGAAATTCATCTCTACATGTGATAAGGACTACTTTTATTCACGAGCCTAAAGCGTCAATGCAAAGTATTAGTGATGATCATGGTTGAAGGTCCGATTTATGCTAAATATAATTGTGGGTATTTGACTGATTAAATAACATTTATTTCAGATTCGTCTGTCTTTTTACAGTACAAGTAATTTGTTTCTACAATCAAGTAATTTTGAGAGAGATGTTCTTTTTTTAACATGTGGTTCATGGCACCGAAGATCGGTACTCGTTATGTCCACGGAAACCCCCCCGAAATCCGCGAGAGAACATGGGGAGGCTGAGCATTTTCGGAATATTGGGTCTCAACAACAAGAGCATCATATAGACCTATTTAAGGGCATCACATGTCACTTACAAGAATTGAACCTAGGTGGGGAGGGTAGCAACCATTCCTCCCAACCACCCAAGCTACATCCAATGGACAGAGAGAGGTTCTCTTTTATGAAGCCTTTTCTTGATTAAAAATAGGCAAAGTGTTTGGTCAATGTTGTAATTAGGTAGCGTGTACCGGCTAAGATCTTGACTCTAGGTCAGTTCTGTGCTTAAATGACATGCTATACAAGCGACACTTAGAAGCATCTCTTGGCCTAATAGTTTGTATGGCCCATGGATTTATAGATGCTTGCTATGCTATTGTTAATTAGTTTGATAATGGATTTGGGGGCCTCCTCCATGGAGATGCTTGTGGGTAACATTATACGATGTTCTATAGTTAATTTTTGAGTTTGTTTCACTTGTATGATTATATTATTAATTGGTAGCATCCTCATCCAACTTGAGTACTTTCCTTATCTTGAATACTTCTTGGTCTTGTTTTGTACCTTTTGTAATGATAATAATTTACTTTTACCCCTTTTTGTGCTTTTAATTATGCACCATAGCCTTGGGATCAAAAAGAGTATTGGAGCTTGAAAACCTCACAAAAATATATTTATTATTCAGAGTTTCACAAGAAAAAATTAATTAAATTTTTTCGATTTTATCAAGTCTAATAATAAATTTGCAAATCTTGGATGTAACAATTTCTCCTTCTCCAAAAGAATTCAAATGTACAAAAAATAACTAGATTTTAATGATAAAGCTCTCTAATATGCAAAAGACCATATCTCCCACTAAAAAAGAGAGAAATGAGCAATGGGTTTTTGGTTTTTCACCCTACTCATTGAATCTTGCATGTGGACTTGCCAAATATGTAGGTATTTTTGAGTACTTGGCATACTCACCAAGACCAGGTTGAACTCAGTGTGTTTGACCAAGCCAATGGGTGCTTTCCTAAGTTTTCTTAGATGTTTGAAGAAACTGTGTTGAAGAAACTCAATTGACTTTGTTGAGTCTTGTAACTATGCTTAATTCCACCTCCTCAAGTCCTAGTTTGTGAAATTATTCCACTGGAAGGTGCACTCCACAACCCATGTGGAAGTGATGATGTTAAGTTCAACCCATGTGCAACGATGAGAAGCTAAAATGGAAAAAAAATTAAAGTTCAAGTCTCATGTGAAAAAAACTAGTATAGATCAATCTCAACCTCAGATCTTTCATCTCAACCTCAGATCTTTCAAGCAGTGAGAGGTTTGCACGTGACTTTTTGGATCTATCTCTATGCTTAATAGGTCTAAGGTTAAGATGGATTTATGTTAGTTGTGATATTCATTATTTCTAGGTTGATCTCTCAACAAAAGTATTAGGTGATGTATTCCTCCATACAATTCTCAAAACATTTAGACTCTTTTACAATGTTGCTTTTTGAAAAATCATTAAAATTCATGTAGGATAGGATCAAAACATTGTAGTTGGAATATTGTCAATCTAATTTTTTTGAGACTTGGGGGTTGTTAAATATCACATAAATTTGCCACTATTCATCAAAGTTTAGTTTTAAATTAAACAAATCATTCTATTTTGGATGTCCATATATAGTTCTTATATAACAGGATAGCCAAAATGAAACTAGAGTTTTAATGGGCATAATACCATGGCTAAATTATAATTATTTTACATCATGCTAGTAATAATAGTACAAAATTGGTTTGTATGAATTGTTACTATGTAACATTTGTCAATATTGAAGGTAGTAGGGAAAGCAAAAACGATTCTCTCATTTTCCTCGTGAATAATTACATCTTGTGAAGCATGTGTTCTAGTTTGAGCTACTAGACTTACAACTCTATAGTCACTTCACATTTGTTGCGTGTCTGCATTTTCTCTATGATTTGGGAGGTCAAAAATTTGCTCCAGTGTGTAAGAAATCTGGTCCATCTGATGTGACGCATGTTACAAAATACTTCCTATAGGGGGAGACAATGCTAAAAGTGTACAAGTTCACTTCTGTCTGCCCTGGAGAGAGGGCAGGCTATATTCATACATTAAATGAAACCAGTCTATGCACAAGCACTCTCCAAGACTGTAATTTTCATCTCATATGTGTTTGATACCAAATTACCCATAATTCACAGGAATCCATCGGGATTCATATCTCCCAAAAGGACCCCATCAATCAATATCTCATAATGCCGCATATATACATGTCTAATACCAAATTACCCATAATTCACAGGAATCCATCAGGATTCATATCTCCCAAAAGGACCCCATCAATCAATATCTCATAATGCTGCATATATACTTGTCTAATAGAAAATTAGCCATAATTCACAGGAATCCAACAGGATTCCTATCTCCCAAAAGGACCCCATCAATCAGTATCTCATAATGCTGCATATATACATGTCTAATAAAAAGCCCAGCTTACCTTTACTTCATTTTCAAAATTACCCTCCGAAAAAATTAGGAAAAAAATCCACTTGTTTTATTCCCGGAATAAAGACAATCCATGTACAGGCTTATAATATATTGTTAAATAATTACATGAATCCTCAAATTATGATTCATGGATTATTTCTAGAACAATCAAATTACAGTTTTTTTTGAGATGGGCCGGTGATTTTTCTTTCATGGGCATTTGAGAAAACAGAATTCTTAAAGTAAAGTAAGCACACCGTCTTGCTGTACAGATTGACGCTGCCCTGGTGGCGTTCTCTTGGCTATGGTGCGGGCGACGAACATGATGAATTCCTTGGCACTGGCACGTTGAAAATAACCAAATTGGCTTAAATCCGATGCGCTGGTCAGCAGCAGGGATTCCGATCCGGAAGCAGGATTAGGGTTAGATTTCATCACGAGAAGAGCCGTGATCTTCATGGCCTCTGATCCGGGGTTTGCACCTCTTCTGCTGACTTCTGGTGGGTGAATGGACTGCGGGTCTCGGCTGGAATTATCCGATCCAGCAACGGCAAAGGCAATAGCACCACAGAGCGCAGAGGAAAGGGAGGAATTTGTATGGAAAGAAACGGTATACAACAAAAACAAAGGTGGGGTGCGGGTATCTCCTTTGATATTTTAATGCCCCAAAGAATGAGTAAAAATAAGTGTATATTACACCATGTGTCGTAGCGTGTGATCCTTTAGCTGGCTATATGATATAAAGAGCAAAAGTTTAAAATAAAAGGAATAATAATAAATGGCATATACACAGGTGGCTTTTCCCACTTTAATTCTCTTGCTTCAACTTTTTTTTATGGTTATAATTTATATGTTTATATCCCCTAAAATATTATAGGGGATGGGTGGGTTTTCTGGGCGTAGGGTAGTAGGTGATGGAGTGTATTATTAAGTCACTTTGTTATGTGAAGTCATTAAACATGGACTTACTTTGTGTGTAGAGTCTGTATTATTAAGTCACTTTGTTATGTGAAGTCACTAAACATGGACTTACTTTGTGTGTAGAGTTAATCACATAACACAACCAGGTGTCACCCTAGTACTTGCCCCACTAGTTGTCCATTCCACCAATGAAAAGAAATATTATAGTAGGTAGTTATTTTTTTCTATTTTGTTTATTAGTATTACGTTATGGTGTACATCTCATTTATATTAAGTTGTAAATTACACTTCTTATTTTTTAGATCTCAAAAAAATAAAAATAAAAATAATGCATGCTTAATATTTATAATATGAGCATGTAATACACCTCTTGTCCATGGGATGTAGCTTGGTTGGTTGGGAGGAATGGTTGTTACCCTCTCCACCCAGGTTCAATTCCTTGTAATTGATATGTGATGCTCTTAAATGGGTCTATATGATGCTCTTGGTGTTGAGCCCCTAATATTCTGAAAATGCTTAGCCTCTCCATGTTCTCCCTCGAATTTCAAGAAATTTTCCTTCCTTGTAAGTTATATGTGATGCTCTTAAATGGGTCTATATGATGCTCTTGGTGTTGAGCCCCCAATATTCTGAAAATGCTTGGCCTCTCCATGTTCTCCCTCGAATTTTGGACGAGTAATGGATTCACTTTTTATATTAAAACTCTATATAGATTGATTTTTATTAATAGCCAAATATTTTAATAAAAAATATAATAGTGACTTGTTCAAAACTTAGTACGTGTGCTTGTGTTAAGGCGGTTATTTAATTTATTTAAGATGTAAGTCATGTTAATGTGGTGATGCTTATATACTAATGTGAATGAGTTTTTAATGGCGATATATGTGTAAATGTAATTTTTTATATGAGATTAGATGTAAAATTTAAGTGACTTTAATGAAATAAAATATATTTAACTTTTAGTTTTGGAGTAACTCGGTAGGTTGGCTCGAGTTGTTGAGAGTTTTGAATTGCAAGTAGGAGGTCTCGGGATCAAATCCCCGAGCTAGCTGCGTTTGTAAGATATTATTGGGCCTCACTTGATGTCTCGTCGCATTAGGTTGTCAAAATTGGAACTGGTCAGTTTACCTCCCATACCATCCTTGAAATGAGGGGAAGTACTTGGAGGGTTTCTCGAGATGTTGTATTTCATCAAAAAAAAAAAACTTTTGGTACTAGAGTAAGATTTTAAATTGGTTATGTTTAGCTAAGAATTTATTTTCTTTCGACATAAGGAAAGATGTTAATGATTCAAGATCAAAAGGCATTTGGGAGTAGAAGAATACTTCTTTACGAACCACCAATGAGATATTACAAGTGGCCAAATTTTGTTTTTACACAAAAAAACACCTACATGTGAGGGTGGATTCGAGGATGTTACGAAACCAATGACCATAACTATCAAAGACTCTTCCTACTTTTTTAATATTTCTAATTCAAAAATAAATCAACAAATTCCAACACATAAGACAAACTCTTTTGCAATCAAGTTTGTAGTGGTGTGCTTGCTTCACATGACTCACTTCTTGGCATAAAGCATTTCATGTCCTATGAATGGACACACAAACTTTAGATTGATTTTACGTTAAGTGGAATCCTCAGTTATGCTACAAAATCTCTCAATTATAAACCATTTGGATGTTGTCTTTGCTCGAGAATAAGGTATGTTGTAAAACAATGTTTGTTGTATGCTTGTGTAACATCAAGTTCATTGTGCCCCTGTTGGGGTGTCCATTTGACATAACTCGTGGATAGATGGAGACACTCCAGGAGGCCACTTGGGAGTTCATTTCTCTGTGCATTTTAATGTTCAATATGCTATGTCTCGTCGCCAACTAGATGATTCACTTCCTCAATCACCTAGAGCATGAGAGAATTAGGGTGACATTGATTGCAAGTACCATGGCTCTAGTAGACAGTTATTACCTCCGTCCTCTCATCCACGTACCATGGCTCTAGTAGACAGTTATTACCTCCGTCCTCTCATCCTGAAGGCAATAATTTCACCCCCTCTATCTCGTTTTCTACACATTCCATCGATGCATGTTAGTGGTCTTATAGAAATTGGGTAGCCTCTCACCAATATTCCCATGGTTTCTTGTGAGCTCCTTGTGTGTCAACTTGTTGAAGATCTCGGGGAAATCATAGTGTATTTTGTCAACTCTATGCCTCGTCTCCGAGTCTATGGGCATTCGTGCGGGAGAAGCAACTTAGACGGAAGAATGGCTTGTCCTACACGAGCAATGGTGTCGTCATCCAATTCATTGGAGAGTGGCTATGTTTCTTCTCCCTCTCTCATCAATAGAGAGAAAAATATGTTGAATTGGCAGGAAGTTGTTCAACTATGGGGTTGCAAGATTGAGTGGGAGGATGTTAATTATGCATTAAATGGTGAAGGTAGCTAGCCGAATACTATTGCTCGGTCCACCTCTGTAGTTGGTAATGACTCTCCTCCTGATGATCAAAAGAAGACTCCTTCCGATGCAACGGATTTCACTACGACCGAATGCTCTACTGCAATCACCCTTGGATATCTAATGCAACTAATTTTCGAACTTCAACAGGATGTGGCAGATATAAATTTCAGTTTGGAATTCGTGAGTCGATGAATCTTCGGGCTAGTAGCATTGCACGCTAATGAAGCGTCCAATCCCCCAACCTCTGACTCATTATCTCAGGACACCATGTTGTTGCACTTTCATGTTCCCTTATCGATGCCTGGGCATTCTCCTTCACCAAATGACTAGGTTTCTCATAATGATCATTGATGGCTTCAATTACTAACACTCTTTCTTTTCCAGTTTTCTTGTTTTTGTGTTTAGCAGGATACATGTTTTGATAGGCATTTTGAGGGACATGGGATATGGGTTTTCAATTTATTTATTTTATTTTTTTGTATCTAGCGGAATCAGCAATTAGGTCGGTCTTGTACTTGCATGACACGGGGTCGATTCCGACCGCTACCACTATAACCTCCAGGTGCCATATGTATGCCCCTTATGCAAGCACGGGTAAGTCGGGGGTATTTGAACTCGGAACCTCATCGAACATAACACTTCATATCACGGCACATGCCAAGGTAAGCGGACTTGGCCCAGTTAAGCTTTATTCCGCGACTAGACCACGTCCTTGCTTGGGTTTGAGCACAAGACCTGACCTTCGTTGCAAGAACGACTTTACCATCCAACCGCCTCCGCCGACCTTGGGTTTTCAATTTTTAGTTGTATTATGTTTTGCTTATTTGTGACAATCTTAATCTTGAACATAAGCTCAGTTGGGTTGGTTTCCTTTTATGGCAACCCAAGGATCAACTCAAACTTTGTTTGCATGTCAATTTTGATACAAGGTAATAAGGACTTCTAACTTACAAAAAAAAACATCAAGTTCATTGTTTTAAGCATTACTTTATTTGTTAGTAAATTTTAATTACAATTTTATTTGAAATTTGTAAATTTGTTAAAGAATATATAAATTTATTTACTTTGTTCTTTTTACGAAGCTTGAAAATTTTATGTTGTGTGTCATATATAGCTAAGGAGTTAGTTAATAAATAGACAAATCCCTTTTTTATTGGTGGATATTGTCTTCTAAATTTATTAGGAATTTTGTCAAAAGTCATAATTTCGTCTCATTGATAAGAATTTCAACAATGCGCTACAACAACATTGTGTCATTAACTTCTTTTTACAATTGTTTTTTGCTTTCATTTACCTTTTCGGTGATTTTTTATAGTTTTGATGAAAACTTGGTGTTATTTCATGGGAAGGTGCTAAACTAGGCGTTAATTCATGAGTCGACACTAAACTTTGCACTACTTACACCAAATTTAGCATCGATTTAGCATTAGATTTAAGCTTTAGCATCAGGTTTCCGAAGTAACTAAATATAAGCAAGGGAAACTTTTCAAAGAGAAATTTAAGAAAGATCAAGAGCTAAAAATAAGTCACTTGTCTCAATCCTCAAAAATTTGAGGGTATTTATGTTGTTTTGATCAAAATCTCTTATTTTCCCTCACAGAAGCCCCTCAAACTCTACTCTTTCATTCTATTCTTGTTTCCTCTCTTTCTTTCTTCTCTTCTCCTCCCTTCTCCTTGAGGGTTTCCTCTCTTAGGTTGGCATCCTCATTGAGGCTAGGATTTTAGTTTCATGGATGAACCTCCATGAATAAGGTAATGGAATCTCCCTACATTCTCCCCTCCCTTCTCCTCATTCCTTCCTCTTGAACTTTACTTTTCCTTTATTGATTTGTTAATGTTTATTATTGTTTTATTGTCGCAGGTTTAGGGTTTTGTGCGTGGAAGCCAAGGTTTCATGGAGGAACCTCCATGACAAAGGTAATGGATTCTCCCTTCCCTTCTCCTCCTTCCTTCCTCTTTTACTTTATCAACTTGTCAATGCTTATTTTTCTCTTGTTGTTGCAAGTTTAGGCTTTTGTACATGGAGGATAGGATTTCATGAAGGAAGGTAATGGTTTCTCCCTTCCCTTCTCCTCCTTCCTTTGTAATTAACTTTTCTTTTCCTTTAATGGTTTGATAAAGGTTATTGTTATTTTGTTGTTCCATGTTTAATGGAAAAGAGAAGAAAAAATGGCTTCTTGGGGAGTATGTTTAATGCATTGTTATGGTTCATATGTGTGGCCTAAGGAAGGCCCTTGCATTCTCACAAGGAGATTTGAGTTCAAATCCTTGCACCCTTCTATCTCTCATTACTACTTTCCCCATAGTATTAAATGTTAGTATCATTCTCATATATGCATTGTTCACTTGTTTGCATGCATAGGTTGGGTTAGTTTCAATTTAGATCTACACTTTAATGGCCTTTTTTGTGGGAATACAGTTGAAGTGGAGTTCTTTCCTTTTTGGCAAGCGATCTAGGTTCAAATCCCAATGTTCCCTTACCATTTTCCAGTTTTGTCTTCATTTTTTTTACCATTTTTTGTTTCCATTTCTATAAATTTTAATTTTCACTAGGTTAGTCTAGTTTCAATTCAAATGTGCACTTTTAATGGCAAATTTTCGGGGGAATGTAGCTCAAGTAGATCTCTTGCCTTTCGGTAAGTGATCTAGGTTCAAATCGCAACAATCCCTTACTTTTTTTTTTTCGTTTTTTTACCATTTTCTATTTTTAGTTCTGTAAATTTTAATTTACAAATAGTGAGTGCTTAATCTAACACTAAATATGACGTTTAAATTGACACTAAATCTAGCACTAAATCTGAGGCTAAACTCGAAACTAAATCTAGCACCAAATCTAACACTAAACCCAACACTACATCCAATGTTAAACCCAATGTTAAACCCAATGTTAAATTTGGCACTAAAGTTCATGCTAAACATGGTGCTAAATGTGAAGAGTGCTTTAATGTCGTTTTTTCCAATAGGAAAATGCTCCAACTTGAAAAATTTGCATTACAATTTGGTGTTAAACTCGACACTAATGACATGTTTAGTTGTAGTGATAGAACTTTTCCCCTGGACGTTTTGGCCTATTTTGAAATTATCAAAGCAGCCACAATTTTGAAAAAATAACTAAACAAGATGGAACTTTACCCTATTGGGAAAAAAAAAAAAAAAACTTGCCAAAAACATTGAGTTTGTAACCAACATTTTCACAATATGTATCAAATAGTAAATTTAAACAACATTCATTGATATCAATGAAAGTCTCCACAACAAAAATAATGCAACACATAGAATTTTAAAAAATGGTTGTAACCTAACGAAGGTGATAATGAAACAAGGTGCTTATTTAGAAAACTCGAGAAACTTCACTAACTTTTGAAAATTAAGATTTTTTTTACGTAACCAATATGATAATGAAACAAGTGGAGTTGCAAAAGGCAGCAAGTCCTTGCCAATTGTGGCATAGGACATCTGTTTCCAGCGCAACACGTCATCACCAAGAGACACCAAAACCAACTTTTGTAGAGTAACAATTGGTTTATGGCAGTTGTTGGCTTGAGAAACTCAAAACTAGATGCTTCTTCATAGTGTTGGCTCGGGAAGCACAAAACTATATGCTTCTTCATGGTGTTGGCCTGCGAAACACAAAACTAGATGCTTCTTCATAGTGTTGGAGTTTAGGCACTCTCTACTATATGTCATTGTAAAGCCTCAACTCAAGTGAAACACATACTATATGGTGAGTAACATGTTGTGGTTGTTAGGCAATCCATTCAAAGGTGCTCTAGACATGCATGGAACTCATTACTCTATCAGCCTTCTACCTTTTGTAGTAGATCTGATTCAATGATGTATGAGTGTCTGTCGATGTAAATTTCATTTCACTGACCAACTATCTTCTAGATATCTATTATACGCTACAATGGATTTTTCTTGGTGATTCTAATTCATGTTGTTTCAAAAAATCAGGCGACAAACTCCTTCATTTCCTATAAATTCATGGGGATTCAAACAAGAGCAAACACAACATGTATTGCCCCGATTGCATGGCAGGTGGGTTATGCACCTATTTCCTAGAACACCACACAGATCATCTAATTGTTCGGGTATTGCAATGTTCATGGTGTTTCTATTGTCCTTTCAATTGGAAATTCGCATGGTTGAGTTTGAGGTTTACTACTTTATTCTTATTATGGTTTTTGATGGGTTGGGCTCAATAGATACATAGGTCTTCATACCACAATGTAATCTGATTTTCATAAATTTAGAAGATAATGGACATAATAGGCATACAGAGATACATTATTAATGGTGACCGAGTGGTTTTTCTTAATGAGAAACCTTAGTCGAGGCCGGGGAAGGGTGTCACCGATACTTGTGATATATGTGAAAGAATCATTTTGGATACATTTCAATTTTGCTCCTTGGGCTGCAAGGTAATGCCATTTAGCATTTTCGGCATTAAAACTAATGAGATTTTACTATTCACTCCCTCTGAAGGGAGGCAGGGAGGATGTAATGGGTTTTTACCCTTCTTATATATATATATATGATTGATGTATTTGGCCGTAAGAACTAAATAGTGATGTATACTTGTATGGCCTTGGCATATGGTTGATATGATTGATGACATAAAGTGAACCATGGAGTGTCAGATACTGTCATGAAAAGTATGATGGGCATTGCCAAATAATTCTTCAAAATGCCTATGGAATACTGAGCATGCCTCTATTCAGAGGACTGAAATCAGTGGGTTCATCTTTCTACAAGCTTTAATATTCTCAAAGAAAAAGTCCATAACTGGAGGGATTATCTGACACATCCTTGCCATCCTATGGAGGAATTCATGGGCTCCTGGCCTACAAAACTTGCAGCCTACCGGTAAGTAATTAATGTCCTTCCCATTATATATAAATCAATATAGATTTATCTTAATCTATATCTATAAATATAAAATTTGGGTATGTAAGTATTGAGTATAGATCTATTTTTTCTATGGAAAATGTTTGCATCTAAAAATAATAATAATATCGAAAGTTTGATCCATTTCTACATTTGATACATCAGAAAGAAAGTGAAGGCTAAAGCTATACTAACTAAAATTTAATGGTTAATCACAAATTAATACGCTATGGAAATGAAAACACTAAATATACTAATTCAAATTCAATAGTTAATTGTAGGCAAATACACTGTGGAATTGAAAACATCAAAGGGACGTAGATATTGATTTCCGTTGACTCAAGGAGTCAACCATCTTTTTCCCAAGGACTAATGCAATTTTCTCAAAATAAAAAGTTTAAGAAAATATTATTAATGAACATGTATTTTGTTTTCTTGCTACCTATTTCCAGTATAACTGAAATTTAAACTAGTACTCCTTGGTAGAGCTCTAATTCTTTCAAAATTTTCACCAATCAGAAAAGAACACATAATTTATAATGAAATGACAAAATTTCTAGATATTTTCTTTTAAATTGACTTTATGAGGACCATTAACAAGGCAATTTACCACTTTTCTCAATTTTGTGTATCTGTAGGCAAACTCTTCTTGTAGTAATGCCTCATGTATGCAAGAGCAATTGAAATAGCTCCAAGCGGATGAGCTATGTTTGGAAAAGCCAAGCTTTGCATAGTCTGACAAGCTCCATAGCCTTTCGCTTGTGGTAACTCTAGAATCCCAAAGAACAACATAGATTTTTTGCTCGTAATTGATCTGCATGCCACCCTAAGCTAGACAAATTGACCTCAAGCCAACCTTCCACCATCCTAAGTTTGCATGGATCATAGGAAATAATAGACAGACAAAAGAATGTCCAGAAGAATGTCCACAGAGATCTGAGGAAATGGACACTGCTTTTCAGGAAAAAAATTGAAGCGGATCTTGCATGCAAGCTAGAGTTGGACATCACTCATCTACAGTCGTTGGACAATGTAACATAATGTTAATTGGAATTCATGAAAATTACAATACGATAAACGTAAGATGTAAACATTAAATGTCTATGAAGTAATGCTAACATCAAATCTAGCATTAACTCACTTCAAACGATGTACATCGTAATGCAATGATCATTTGCTAAGTTTCAAACAAAATATTCCACCCTTGCCTCAATATGAGGCCAAATAAGACCTCAAACTAAAAACTTAGGACTAAAAATGAAATGTGAGTTGGAAAATCATATGAATCTATCAAAACTTTGGTTAAAATGGTGGGTTTGTGTGCAAGTACTAATAGAATAATAGAAAATCGATTACTATTAGTCCTTGCAGCCCGAAGGGTAGGGATTAATAAGGTGATTATGTAGGAAATTCAAAAAACTCCAAAATTAAGGGTTTTTTCTTACCTGACTAAAATAGCAATGAAATAAGGTGCAAATTTCATGTTAATAGTATATTCTTTGAGGAAACAATATTGTGTGTTTGCTTTGAGGATATATTCTTAATATTGCGTGTTTGTTTTTAAGGAAACACTATATTCTTAATATTGGGTGAATTTTCTTTGAGGATATATTCTTAATACTGTGTGCTTGCTTTAAGGAAACTGTCACGTCCCTATAGTGTGCCTTGTGATTGTGCACCTCTTGAGGGTGTGCGACACCATGACGTTTCTCACTTGGATATTTGGAAACACCAAGGATACTTCGTGTGGACTACGCCTATTCACTTAGACCATACCCATACTCCATTCTAGGTTACCGGTGAGTCACACTCCTACTCTAGTGCAACTCTTGTATACTTAGACCTTCGTTAACTACTTTTTCACTTAGTCATATTTAAGCATACATCCATGAGAAACCAAGAGAGTTGTGGAACAAAGGAAGACAAACACAAATATAGTTTGGGAGGCACGAAGCGTGCCTAGTACCCAGCTAAGTCTTTATTATTGAGAAACACGTACAACATGAGAACTACTGGCTCGATTTGCAACAAGGTGGAGTTAGACGAATCACCTTGCCTCACCAAGACACTCATACACGGATCGTCACCAAGACTCTCTGTTGCAACCACCTACAGTGCACCTTAGATGTGCCCCCAACTACAAACTTGTTGTCTCTTCATTTTCGTAGACTTTGCCTCTTCGTTTCCGCAAACTTCGCATATTTCAATTATGCCTCACACATGCCTCCAATAGACTTGTGTTTCTAGACTTCCCCAAAATCATCCCAAGAGAAACTCACCCAACTCTATCCACCCAATCATCCTCAAGGGAACACAATTCATCCCAAGTGGAACAACTTGGCTCCTTGAGGGAGCTCACCCTCTTCCTTCACCTCAGAATTGCAAAGTTCTCCTTGTCTCTAAGTTNCCCAAGAGAAACTCACCCAACTCTATCCACCCAATCATCCTCAAGGGAACACAATTCATCCCAAGTGGAACAACTTGGCTCCTTGAGGGAGCTCACCCTCTTCCTTCACCTCAGAATTGCAAAGTTCTCCTTGTCTCTAAGTTTTGTCAAGCTTTCCTTCCTTGGTTGTGCGCCATTGTCTTCTTATAGGCTCTCCAAAGGTCATCATTGTGAACCATCGTTTCCTTTGGGGGTGTCACATCCCTTCACAAACCCATGTCCAAACGAATCGTCGCACCCCTTCATGGACCCGGTCGCCTAAATGAATCTTCGTTCCCCTTCACGGACCCAATTGTCCAAACAAACCCATGTGCTCATCAACCATCGTGCCCCTTGGGGCTGATGCACCCAACCTTGGTGCACCCCTCATGCTGGTGTGCCCCAGACTCTTGGTCGCTTCATACTTGGGAAAGCCCCTTGGCGCATTTGCATGCCTAAGGCATCCACTTTCTCAACTCGGGTGCCAGACAACCCCAATTTTCATTTCCTTGAGGAGTTGTGTGAAAGTTTCTATGCCCATATAGCCAAAGACCTTACATCCTCCCCCACCTTAAATCGTTTTCATCCTCGACAACATTCACAAAATTTGCTATCTCCAAGTCTCTGCCTAAACTTGTGCCTCTGCTACAACGAAGTCTACTAGAAACCCCAAGTTTCATGCCAACTTGAAACCCCAAATTCTGCAAAAGTAGAAAACCTAAGTTTCCCCGCGAAGTGGAAACCCCAAGTTTCCACAAACCAAAATGTACTGCACCCAATTCTGCACGATCTGATGCCTAAGTCCATGAGGTTCCTTCATCCAAATCCAAGGATGAAAGTCACCCAACTCTATTGCACTATCTCGTTGTGATGTTGTTGCCTCACTATTGTTTTGTTCCATTACTATTATCGTTGCCTGTTACAACTGATTGTTGCCCACTTCACTTCAAAATTTCACCTAAGTGTTGAACTCCTATGACCTTGCTACGATGCCCACACTTCAACAAATTTTTCCATGTCCCTGCACATTGCACCTCTCAAATCCTATACTAGTTGAGTGATCAATCCAAATGTCGTGTCCAAATCTTGAGATGTGCCTCCCCATGCCTGAACTTAGTCTTTTTTATCGCATCTGCGTCACTCTGTCCAACTCTAAAGACTAAAGCAAGTGTCCATCCTTGCCTCACTGTTGCTGCCATTGTTTGATCTTTGTCAAGGAGATCCTCAATAATGTCTAAGTGTTGCACTTCAAACCTATTGGCGTGTTCATACTCTTGACCCCCTTGTCATGTTGTTATTCTTTCCCAATACATGAACTAGTTTAATGGCTAGCTCAATCGTCGCACTGCTTGAGTTTGAAC
The DNA here is from genome assembly GCA_010110895.2 of Picea sitchensis. Classification (NCBI taxonomy): domain Eukaryota; kingdom Viridiplantae; phylum Streptophyta; class Pinopsida; order Pinales; family Pinaceae; genus Picea; species Picea sitchensis. The sequence goes on along the minus strand of SNQJ01S0086012.1, from coordinate 28,385 downwards.
ACCCTCATGCACAAACCGGTCACTTCCTTTCACCATTTGATCCATCCACACAACTATCAAACCAAGTCAAGATCGCCCCTCACCTTCCTGCACTATGAAGTCACCTCAAAACAAAGTCATCTACGAAAACTTGACTCCATTGTCCACCTCATGGCACAATTAGCTAATCTTTGCACCAAGAACTACACATCCAGATTACCTTTGCCTCACTACTTCATCACCCAACTATTTTGATGTGTCTTCCTCTCTATGCCTTGGAATGGTTAAGCTTCACCCTCAACCATGTTGCCCCAAACCAAGAGAAACACCCATTTACAAGTAATCTCTTCATGCCACAATCTGCATGTCCATACAATCCTCCAAAAAAAGGCAAGTCCTCATCTCACCTCCTTCCATCAAGTCACCTCTCTGCAAATCAACATATGCAATCAATGTGGCCAATGTGTCTACACTCCTCAAAATGTCCCAACGAATTGTGCAAATTGCTTTAATCAAAATGAATCACCTCAAATAACTTCCATGCCTTAGGTATGTTCTAACCAATACTCTGCTAACCTCAACCAATGACCCCTCAGATCTCTAAGTCATCACACAATCGTTCATAAGTCACTAAGGTGTGTTTTTCCTCATCCAATGTCCCATACCAAAGGCGAGCGAACACCACCCATGTCACTTGGTCTTTGTTTTTCCCATTCAAGTTGACTGCCAACAATTCTTGGTCGACTTCTTTGTTGAATCCATTTGTCTCTTGAAAAGAAAATGCCTTGCACCTCATGCAAGCATCCAAAATTTGGCACTGTTGTCATCACTATCAAGTCATTGCATGACCCAATGAATCTGGATAAGGCACTAAACACCAGGGCACCTCACCCATCCTCTCAACTCGGCACGAACAAATTGTTCATGATTACAGTTGCGTGAGACATCCTTCAGGACACAGACTAAGTGAGTCGGCTTGTGAGAGAGCCCATGAGTTGGGTGTGTCGTTCCTCTCTGAGACAGAGATGGAACGTTGTGTGCCTCTGTATAGGGAAGATGCCCA